>JAKGSA010000903.1:0-86437 GCA_033558755.1 Philaethria dido
AGGAATGTGTATAAATATGTAAAAACATAATATATTCATAGGTTAACTATTAAATGAATATAAAACATGTTGATATGAAGATGAATCCTGGTTTGTTTGTTGTTTGATTAGTTCTCGTTAGCCAATTGTGTATTGCCAAGTTTTGCTGATCAATTTTCAATGTTCGCGTAGTTGACCCCTTTTTTGTTTGTCGTTGGGAAATGCTGTTTACGCAGACCGCCGGCCTTATGCAAGGAATTAGCCTTACGAGGACGATCGGCACTGTGGAGCTTTTAGGCCACCCTCATGTGACGTCGCAGGATCGCTCGCGCACGCCACTACGACGTCTCGGTGGAAGGCCTGCCTATTGCAGGCCAACAGCGCCTTGCGAGGCTTCCTCCTGAACACTCACAGCCTCGATGACTTGCAGGAGGATCACTATGACCTTCCCGCAGTAGCTTGCGTAGTTGACCCTACTGTTAGCTCGAAACGATTACTTGTTAGCTGAGAATTTGGGATACAAGTATAAAACTCACAATATCATTTGAATGTCGCAAAATAGACGGCATTATTAAATTTTGAATAGAAACCTACGCAGGAATGTATGAAACTGTACTCTAACTATATTATGAATACTTGTTCAGGTTACGTTACAATATAAACTAATTAAAGGGTAATTTACATGTGCGTTCATGTTCTGCAAAGGTCAATTCAGTTAGATATTAATGTAAATTAGTTGATATACTTATTATTGAGAAACATGATTATCTTTTTTATTCATATGTGGCTCTGTGGAATATTGACACTTAAAATCCTTACTAATATTATAAATGCGAAAGTAACTCTGTCTGTCTGTCTGTTACGCTTTCACGCCTAAACCACTAAACCAATTTTGATGAAATTCGGTATGAAGATAGAACTAAACTTGGGAAAGGACATAGGATACTTTTTATCGCGGAAAAAATGATAGAAGGGGTTAAAATAGGGGATGAAAGTTTGTATGGAAGTTCCTTATTGTCAAACATAAAATCATGTAAGATTGTTTAACTGTTTACAATTTCACCACATAAACCACTAGACCAATTTTGACAAATAGTCTAGACCTTGGGAAAGACTATAGGATACTCCTTATCATATCGCGCGATATAACCGAATTTCACGCTTGCGAAGCCGCGGGAGGAAAGCTAGTTGTTTTATATATCGAAAATTATTTGTCTGTTCAGTAAAAATATATATAGAACATGCATGAGCTTAAAATAATCACTTGTTAATTAAAATATTATATTTTAATTAATAAAGAAATAGGAAATTATAAATTATACTTATCACTTGTGCAAGTAAACTTTTTAGCGTTCCATATTAGATGCATGAAATTGGTTAGGTTTTTCATGCCACAATAATTATATAAACAACACACTTTTATACATATAATAAAGTATTATTATGGGACATATAGAATCAGTTCAGTTTTTAATTATGACGCAACATACAATATATATTTCTTTTCACTGTACGTAGATAAAAGATAATAAATAGGTATTTCATAATACTTAAATTAGCATATTAAACGGCACTCAATTATGTTTTCGGGGGTATAACTCATGCTTTTAATAGCATTCAAGGCGTTTCTTACAAGATTACGTCTAAATTGAAAACAGACTATGTCAAACACAAAGTCTTATGTTGAAAATATGTGAATCAAATATCGGATGCCACGTTTTGCATGTCCTTAGACAATAGCCAAATAAAGTACTTCGATGCTGTACTGTGCCTTAATATGCTTTCATTTTGTAAGATATGAACCCATAATTACTGCTTATATGTGTTAGAGTTATTTGTTAAATAAATGATACCAGTAATACAAATACATGAAGTACTAAAAGACCCTCAAATAAGTTATTAGTGTTTACTTTGTATAAGTTTATATATCCAGGACATGTTAAAAAATGTAGTATTTTCATTTCTTGGGTTCGGTAACAAGGCAAAGCGCGGCGTTGAGTTCCGCCACTCAACACGCAATGCCTCAATTCAGCCTAAAGTGGGGATCGGAATTGATGAAAAAGAATGGAGTGTCTTAACACTAGGTTCTCTGGTTCCCTCTGCTTACCCTGCTATATGCGGGTTACAGCGTAAAGTTAAAAACCAAAAAAAAAGAAATGTTTATATATACGGAAGGCGTAGCGTGGGACGGCCCCCTTCTAGTCGGACCGACGACCTAGTCAGACGTCCGACGACCGACGACCTATGTCCAGCAGTGGACGTCTTCCGGCTGACGACGACGACGACGACGACGACTTTATATATTTTCAGGAATCTATAAAATAACCTTTGTTGATTTTATTTCTTGCTCTTGCAACACAAGATTTGGGAAATAAGAGTCCAAAATAGACGGAACATCAAACTATGAAACGACTATTAGAAAATATGTTTTGTGCTAAATATTTACTGAATTAAATTTGTAACAATTATTACGCTTATGTTTATTGACATTTAATTGGCTAATAGCTGTCCTTTATTTGCAAAAATTACAATTTAATTATAGTAGAATAATGTATAATTTCATTTTTTCATTTATTTCAGATGTTGGCCTTGCCTTTGCGTGCCTTATTGTATTGCCTCCTGCAATAACGCCGATCACTATTGTCCAAACTGTAAATGTATCGGTATGTATCGGTATTCCTTGTAAATTAACAAAAAAGTAATTTCGATTTCTGATAATTAGAATTTATTACTATAACATTAGTTTTTAATAAAATCTGTTTCGTTCTCTTATTGTGCACACAGCCATAAGGAAAACCTTACTCTCTCGATCCTCAATCAAAGTTTTAATGTTGCCAATCTTTATTTAAATAATATATACATTGCACAGGACAATAAATATGTTTTATTACATCATACTAACAGTTCCTAGCACACTAAACATATATAGGTGAAAATAGAAAAAAAATGTACATACAACTAAGGTACATATGCTATCTGGTACATCATAGATAAGATTTTACGAAAACTCTACCCGAATTTGTGTATATTATGTGACGATGGCTATGGCTGATTAGTTGCGATTCGATCGTGATATTGAGTGTTACAAAATGGAAGGCCAAGGTAAAATATTTTACTTCTTTCTTTATTCTTCAATTCAATTGAAATTTATACATTTCGTTTGATTAAATACCAAGTACATCACATTTAATTGATTGATAGTCTTAAAAAACTGTTTGTTAGTGAGGATTAACTAGCCTATGCAATGCGTATTATAGGTACTGCGAACTTAATTTCAGCTTCAGCTTTAACGTAATAAAGCTAAAGAGCTTGCTTGTATGAACGTTTTGTATTTAATAGTCACTTCTATTATGAAGCATAAACTTCTTGCTTGCATCTTGAAATGATAAAGTTTTTAATTAGCCTAAATTATGATATTTATGAAGTCGGAATCCAATGTCCATGAAATCAAACGTCAGAACACAACGAAATTGTAACCAAAAGCTACTAAATGTGGACATTCCTTAAAGCGAGAATTGCAATCACAATTATATCTAGTACAGTCATCGTCGTATATTAATAGATTTATTATATTTACAGTCAACGTAACAAAATCGGCGCTTGCGCAAGACCAAATGCCTACAGAGCCTCCAAGCTACCCGGGGCCACCGAAATATGATTCTCCTGAATACCATACAAATATAGTTGCAGTCCAACCTCCAATTGCAACACCTGTGATTATAGCGAGTGCTTTAGGAATAGAACCCGTGTCAATGATCTGCAGTGCTTGTAACGAGCATATGGTAACGAGAATTGAGAGGATCGTCTGGCTCCGGACTCATGTCATTGCTGGTCTCTTGTGTCTAATTGGGTAAGGATTATTATTTATTATTTATTATTTATCGATTTACATATATGAAGCTATACTTTTGCTGGTAAATACGTTCCTTGGGAATACTCCCTAAGGAACTTACTGAGATATTTGAGAGAAAGAATATAATGAACTTCGAGAAATTCATTGTCATTGCTTTTCTAGAGAAATGACGATGCCAAATTACAGCTTTGTAACACAGCAACTTGTACCGTAAAAGTTATTATAGTATAATCTAAATACGTAGTTCATAAAGAAGATAAGTCAACTTGCCAAATAACACATAAGAAATTAATAAATATATTGTTATATTGCATTTAGTATTCAATTGGCTTTAATTTTTTAACTTATTTATATTACTCCTTTAGCGTGGAATTTTAGAACTGTTTTAAGAAAGCTTTCAACATTTTTAATTAATTATCATTAATTTGTCTCACTTCTTTTTCAGATGCTGGCCATGTGCCCCCATTCCATATTGTACGGACGTCTGCAAGAAAGCTGTTCACTACTGTTCAAAATGCAACGCATATATTGGCACACAATTATAGCTTTTATATAAATATTGTCTTTTTTAATGAATAATTTGTTAAGTTATATTTATTGCTTTAATTTGTATGGGGAAGTAGAAAAGGGAATGGAGTGTTTTAACACTAGGTTCCCTCCAGAATAGGCACTCTGCTAAACCCTGGATACGGAATGAAGTTAATTAGATCTATTTATGGATTGATCTCAATAAAATATAAAAATAATTTTTAAATGCTTTTAAAAATTAATTTGAGAACTATTCGTTTTAAGATTAAAAAAGTCATGATTTCAGGATTCTATTCGAGTACTGTACAAAATTATACAAACTTATATATATGTTTTAAGAGTCTATTACGATATAGTAGCGGTATATTATTGGTTACATGTACCGGATAGGGGATTGTGCCTTATTATAAGAAAAAAATATTTCACATTCTTTAAATAAAAGGTTTTTTTAAACTATAAATTGTTTTATTTTGTATTCATATATTTATTTTAAATAAAAAAAGTTCATTCAATCCGTTTCACTTCTTTACACACATTTTTAATATATTTAGTCGATTTTAAAAACAGGTGCTTTTTAATCTTAAATATTTCCATATGGTTTTCTATAGTTTCACCATAAAAACTATTAAGAAAATTGTAAACGTATAATTTCAAAACAATAAAAATGTAGATTTCATATTGGTTGCTTATTTTGAGCGATTTAATTCTATTGTGCAATAAATGTGGGAGTGTTTTATGGAATCAATGATTATTTATTTAGAGTTTCTGAAGATATATTTTACACAGATGATGACACATGTTACAATTTAAATACTGAGAACTATTTTCGATTTGATATTATATGTATGATGACATAGATAAGCGCTCAACATGTTTGAATACCAAATTCGTTTATCAAGAAGATTCGTAAATTATTTCATTTTTGTACATCGCTTTAACTGATTATTATCATTTTTGCTTTTGTGTTTGAATGGATTTTATATATATTACGATTGTCTGGTAGAGCTGATTCGTAGAGATAATTTATTAATCACTTACATAGGTATTTTCTTGTGCATAAAGAGTGCTCTAATATAGAATCATATTATAAATTTATATCTTTGTTCACATTAATCAAAAATTTCATCATATAATATGATATGGTGATTCATGTCCTAGCAGACGTATATGCAATATGTATGTACCTGTAAGTACAGTATACAGTACAGTACAGTATAGCACAGTAGTATACAGTAAGTATAAAATTAGGCGCATTTTATTGAAAATAAACTCAAAAATTAGACATATTTATTTTCGTAATATTTTCGGCATATTTTACACTTTCCTTCACTCTCCAAGGTCTCTATATGCCAAGATTCATCTTTCTACGTCTAGTAGTTTTGACTGTATTTTATTTTATTGTTATACTGTTCTATTTGGAAATGGATGTAATACTTTGTTAAACAATAGTCTACTTATGGGTGTGTTTGCTTTGATTCTTTCATTACATTGCTTATTATATTTATTGGATGATTATGATGCTGTCGCATACTCGATGCATTTCCAAAAGTACAGTTTGTCAAATTCTTTACTATGAACTACGACTCAGTATGTTAATTGTTATAACTTTATTTATTTAGGCAAACTTTATAGAACAAAGTGAAATATTTTATACGTATGTGTATGTTTATTATTTGCACGAGTTCAAGTTGTTGCATGCAAACCACGGAAGGAAGTACGTGAGTGAAAGCTATCATCCTTTTACAGCTTTTCCCGTAACATAACTTCTGTTCGGAAACATACCACATCGTAAATTTTGACTACACTTACGTAAGATTTTTGTATAGATGTCCTGAACATAATTTAGAAGGCAATTTCAAGGGTAATTTATATGTAAAAGTTCGGTGATGGACATGAGCTTGGCGTTTTTTGCTTTGTTTTGAGAGGAATTTCGCAGAACTTAGCAATGTATCTCTCTTAACTAATTAGACTTCACACATTAGGAAGCACTTAGAAGGTACGAATTGCCCTGGATATCGTTATTTTTTTAAGAAATAGAAATAAATTTACACAAAAATAATATTTTAAATAGTTTGCAGTGTATAAGTCAATCTACCTATCCACAAACTAAAACTGTAAGTAATGT
Source organism: Philaethria dido (assembly GCA_033558755.1). NCBI lineage: Eukaryota > Metazoa > Arthropoda > Insecta > Lepidoptera > Nymphalidae > Philaethria > Philaethria dido. Next base: position 6,486 of record JAKGSA010000903.1, read on the forward strand.
GAGAAGAAACGTAAAACATTTTTAATAGGCCCAATAACCATAAACTGATAAATTTTCCTTTCTACATTGACCCTTTCATTTCTATTTCTTCCATTGATAGATTCACAATTTTTCACTCTTCTTTCAGCTTTCGGTGAAACCCTTACATAACTTGTAAAGTTGTCTGTCTGTCTGTATTTAGTGATATTGCACGCCAGCTTCACCACGTACCTATAAACTTTCTTATGTATTGCATTACGTTTCTACATGTGTTTAAGGTATTCAAATCAAACCCATCACAGTTTCCCATAAAATGTGAATGTTCGCGATATAAACATGAGAACTTTAGATTGCAATGAAAAAAGAGTAGAAGTGGTAAACGCGCATTTCAATAAATTGACATGAACATGTTAATTTTCATCTGACTGTTAGTCTGAGTAAACCCTCCCTCTCCCTGACTGTAAGCGTGATGGTCGTAGGTACGACCTCAGTTAAGGGAATGATTATCGTCATCTCAGTGCGACGCCCACTGTTGGACCTCGGGCTGGTGCTAGACCTTGCCCAAGGACTCCACGACGATCGGTCTTGCGTCTCCCGCATCTAGTGGCTTCTGGCGATTTTGAGCAAAGCGTCAGTCCACCTGATAGGGGGCCTGCCCACTGAGTGTCGTCCGGTTCGTGGTCGCCATTCGGGAACTTTTCTGCCCTAAGGGCCATCGGTTCTCTTCGCTATGTGTCCCGCCCACTGCCACTACAGCTGAGCAATGATTATGTTATAAATTTTATTTTTTCCCTGTCCTGGTAAAATAAAGAGCGTCTTGATTATAACCACTCAATAAAGCAATATTTGGATTTTGGGAGTTGAGAATGTTTCTTTATGTCTATTTGTTATGCAGAGGAAGTCGCGAAGCTGCATGTTTTAAGTAAATGTTCATTTACTCATAACCATATCATTTTTCATTACATAGAAAATTATTCCCACAGAAAGCCATATCCATATAATAAATTGTTACACCGTCGTTTAGAAATGGAACAAGGAACGTATAAAGCGATAATATAGAGCGATATTTTTCTCGGTTTTTAAAGCCTAAATTTATATTTTCATTAATTATATCTTAATATGACTATTTGTATTTGTTTCTATATAATGCTTAATAATTAATAATGCTATTAAAATAATATATATATTTTTTTATGAGTTTAATTACATTCACGGTCACTTGCCCGTGCCTTTTGTTTCCTTTTTTTTACGTGTGCATACTTAAATAGGCTTCTTAATTGTATCTTAAGACTATGGTGAGATCCTCACCGACTGACTTTTTTTTTTTCTTTTTATTAAATTTATGAGCAGGTTAGCGACAGTTATCAAGGCATCTCATATCGCTAAGCTTGCTGATGATATTAAAATAATATTAAAAATTACCTACATACGTATAAATAATATATTTTATCTGATGCTTGTTCTAAGTAAAGGTGCAATAAACGTCACAAGTAGGCCGCGTAAAAACATCAGTCACGCGCCACGGAGACGGCGCCGATCACTTCGTTTATGCTAACTATATAGCTGTAACAAATAGAACTGTCAATCGTACTGTATTCATTTTGTTTTTTTTTTAATACGCTTTAATTAGCTTCACCTGTACCTGTCTATCTTGGCAGCAATGTAAGGAAATCTTGTAACGCTACATTCACCCATTATACAATATTTTCAAAGCCTGATATTCTTGGCAGGACATTTGCTTTCTTATCCTGAAGAGTACTTTAAAGAGTATTTATAACGAATTAAATTGCAGTTTTCGATTTCAATAAAGAGGAGACTATTTTTTACTGGTTGAACCAATTTCGATGTAATTTTTTTTATATAATAGCTAGTTTTTATGATTGTAACTAAACTTAAATGACTGGTCCCAATGGGTGGTCCCATTTAATTTTGGTAAGATCTGATGAGCAGTTTTTAAGTTATTCGCAATAATGTTACTTTTCAATTCATTTTATTTGAAGTCAGTTTAATTTTTAGTTAAAATTTTAATTATTGAACTATAGGGGTAGAGGTATTATGTAGGGGTATTATATGTTAATAAGCTTTACTTTATTAGGTTACGAAGATCAAAATCAAAAGTTTGTAATAAACATTTTGCTATATAAATCAAAATATCTTTAATACAACTTGTGATAATAAAAGAGTAATAGATAATCACCTAATTAAAGCTTTGACTTTCGTGATTTTTACACATATTAAATGAAACTATTTTAACCGGTTTAAGCGCATATATTTTAGTCTAACTATGGCCACGGAATACTGTAAAGTGTTCGAAACATTGGGTTTCCAAAATATAAAAATATACGCGATTAATCCAGTTAAAATAGTTTCATTTTAGATTATCACTACATCTCTTTTATCAAGAATATGTAGTTAATTTAGATACAAATGGTAAGTAGTTGAGACTATTTAACAGACAAATTACCTTGGTCTAGTAATTTAGCTCTAGCTTTAAATCTAAGTTGCTTTAAGGTGTTGTTTACACGGACGATTGCTTCTAACTAATTTCGCTCAAGCATATTTAAATTTTGAGCTGTAAGCCATTCAAGGTACTTCACTAATAAAAAGTCGAAAAAAAATTTTTATGGAAATTTAATGATTGTATGTTTTTCAGTTTACATTTATTATACGTTTATTTTCCAAAAAAATTAAGTATATGTGTATTCTTGTTGATAATTACATATGAACTAGTAATGTGTACATTTAAAAAGTAGATAGGTACTCAAACATACATACTTACGTACCTATGTACATATCTTCTGTGGTAACCACTAAGCTCGATACGCCCTTATTCGATTGCGGCTTATCATGCTTAATCAATTCCATCGTGTACCATCCGTTTTACCGAACATTCTAGAACTTGGTAAATGATTTCCATAGCTTAGTCGGTGCATAGATGTTATGCATTCTGCCTTTGAACCCTCTATAATTTAATTAGAACAACTTGATCCAAGTTTCAGAGTTGGTCGTCGATGGATGAAATTTATTGCTAACTCATTTATATGTTTTTGGGCAAATATAAATATGACAATATTATTTCTGTTATCCGGGATGTAAAAATTTATTTATCTGTTTCAAATTTATGTATCTCCTACGTTTGTTTCTCAGTCACGTAAACAAGACGGAATAAATTTGGATGATATATTGCACGTCGATGCATAGCATATAAAAGTATAAAACAGTTAATAAATGATATATCATATCGGGAATCATATGGCTACATGATAGATTTTTTTTTCAAAAGTTTTTAAGCATTATAGATATAGATTAATAAGTGCACCTTGTAAAGCAAAGTAAAAATTCCTTAATTATATTACTCTTTCAAATAGAAATTTAGAACTGAATTAATTTTGTAACGGGAGAAGAGTATTTAACAAAATGTTGTGTCGAGATTTTTTTTTAACTAAGTACACTTGTATGTACTGCACCAAAGTCCGGGATTACGATGTGATCCGAATTAACTTTGTCTTATTTTGGTACAAAGCAACCCTTAAACTTGTGATTGAGAACGACTTTTTTAATTAAACCTTAGTTTAAAATGTTATTTAAATTGGCTCAATTTTTTAATAGAATTTCTATTATTTTTAAACTTTAGCTAGTATTCACGTCTATTTGTATGGTTATAGATATTTTGCAATAATATGCTTTGTACTCATAAGGTATTTGAGTTTGTGTGACAAAAAATGTACATATTGCTATATACCAGATATAACACGGTTTCCACCGGCTTCTCAAAAGGCATGTTTAAAATTGATTGAACATGATATATCATGTATGTAAATTGTGATACCTATGTGTGATACCTATATAAAATATTTAAATAAATCTCATTGAGCTCAAGTTTAACCAGTTTAGCTAACAATATCAAAATTTCGATAACGTTTGATTATTCTCGTAACGAATATTCGAAGATGCCCGTAGCGTAGGTAAGGTTTAATACACATAATGAATACATTGTTGTTACACACCCTGTTATAATTTACTGCATCTCGATAGAAGATAAACTTTATTACATTAATAATATATTATATACAGCTTTAATATTACAGGGGCTAATAGAACCATAGTCTAATATATGGGGCTGAAAGAACAATTGAAATTCATAATAACTTTAGGAGATTGTTGATACATATTTTGCCTCCAAATCTTTTAACGGCCAATGGGTAAACAGTTTTTAATAAAATTTGGCATGAGCAAAACTTAAACACCGAGCCAGGACATAGACTATGATTCTGTTGGCACTACAGCCAAGGCGGGCTGCTACTTAAATACAGTGGACTGCGAATTTTCCTATAAATTTCTTCGAATTATATTATGTTACAATTAAAATTAATATTTTTTATTTGCTTCTGAAATTATGAAATTGTTTATCTTAATATTTTGATTACCTTTAATGTGGTAAAAAAATTCAGCCATGTATGAATCGGACACTATTATTTCAGCGAACTAAGTAAGCTTAGAAATATATCTAGTACCAGGAAATTAAGATTCAAATTTGGAATATTTTCTATAACTATATAGGTCCAAATATATATTCATGTAAAAGTTGCATATCTATAATTTTTTAATTTTTTTTTATTATGTAGAAATTGAGCACAATTACAATTTATTCGTATTTATGACAGCATAAGATAAATTTCTATTTTTTTTTTAAGTTCACACTGTATCCCGCAGGCAGGCATAGCAGGATAGGTAGAGGGAACCAGAAAACCTAGTGCTAAACCACTACTCTGTTCTCTTTTAACATTTCCGTTCTCACTTTCTTAATAATAATTTATAAATACATTATTCAAAAAACTAAAACCGCATTACCCTTTATATAGTTTCGATTCAAAGTACCTGTTATCCTGTGTAATTTACGGCAATAGCAGCATTCAATAAGTCGTTGAGAGAGGGATAATTACTTGCCATTTGGCTCAGAGTGTGTATTAGCGAACAATACACAAATTATCGTCGATATGCGATGTACTGACCTATGCTTTTAAGCTCTGTATATACATATATCTAAGTGGACGTGACATGGGTCAATTTACTGTAAGCTGAATGCTTTACACATACACGCATGTATGTGTAAATACTTGGCAAAAATATTTTTCTTTCTTTTGTGTGAGAAATATAATAATTATAGAAAAGAAAAGAATGTCTGAGGAAAAAAAAAGTCCCGCTGAGTTTCTTGCGCCGGTTCTTCTCAGGTCTGAGGCATTAAATTTTGTGAACTAGTGGTAAATTATTGGACGTTCAAAAAATAAAGCTTGTTAAGTCTTACTTTGAATAAAATTATTTGATTTGATTTGATTTGAAAGCATGAAATTTGTTTTTATCAATTTTAATATATGTATCATCATAAGAAAATATCTTTATATAATAAAATGCATTACTCTGTATATATTAATTCGATGTACGCCTATATATTTATAAATTTAGGAAATTAATAAAAAATATGTTAGATCATCTGAAACACCATGTAACTTTTTATATTTGATATTGTCATAATACTTGTAACAGGTAAATAGGTTTTTGTTTGCCTCTAGTTATTGAAGCGATACAATATACAATATATATTGAATTATGATATTCAATATTTGATTGAATCCTAATGATTTTCTTATATATTGAAACTTTATACAAATGTATCTGACGACATCGTCAGATACTTGAACGTTGTACGATAGCCTAACTTTTCCCTAGCAAAATGATCACTTTTTGCAATATTCTTTTAGTAACGAAGCTCTGTAAAATCTACGTACAGAGGCGCTAACAACATAGTTGTAACAACCATATAAAAATTTCACAGCGACGGGATGTGAACGTATAACTAAATTGGCTAGAGTACGAGCGTGTGATCCGAGGGTTTAAAACTTTTACGAAATTTCGATACGATTTTTCTACTGACTTTTTTTATTGTGGTGCAATGGGACAGGTCTGATTGTAAACTCGATTTTTGTGGGTTCGATTCCCATTAGAGGAATGATGACATTTATTTTAATTTTTAATGATAATTTTTAATAATTTATTATAGAGCGGCGTTTGGTGTGCCCACAAACACGTACGAATTGAATTCGAACAAAGGATACTGTTCTGCACTTTCTGTCAATTTTTAGATATATTGCGTGTTCAGTGGTTCAGTTCCGTGTTTTTAATCCACCAGACAAGGTAAATGTAAATAATTTTCATTTGCTAATTTTATCTCTGGGATAGTTTGCGTGTAAATATAGACATTATTTCTCTGCACCACAATTTCTTTTCTATTATTTTATAAAAAATGACTTTTTATCTCATCTATATAGTAGATAATTTTTTCCACAAAAAAAAAGCCACAAGAATAAGCTTTCTAAGAAAACTTGAAAGTCATTTATAATCAAATACGATTTTTTCTATGGAGGTTTTAAATTAATAACTATCCCATATGGCTCAGTGTTATTTTATGTACTACAACTGTGGTCACAGTCAATAATTTCATGTTAGCCTTAAGATAAATGTATAGCTCATTTTTGCTATAGCAATCCCAATTGATGGTGGTGACACTAAAGAGATTGATCGATGAAATACTCCACTTTTAAGATATTTTTAGCGGAATGTAGAGGTCATATCGTTATACTCGGGTACAAAGCGAAAGGTCAACAGCATTTTATTGAGAATATTGCGAGGCTGCTCTCCACGTCAGGGTACTTTATTTAGGGCAAAGATATTTAAGTCATCTTATTTTACATCATATAAAATTGTTTTTTATATAGATGTTTTTTATATAGAATTTATATACCAATTTTTATAATTCGATGCTTGTCATTGAAGTATTAAAAATACTAAAGTTCCCGTTGACGCGTTAACAACGCGTTGTCTATCAATGTATATGTCACTTTATATAAACATGCACGTCAAACCATGGTAGTTTATTAATTCATATATTTTTATGTATTATTTTAAAAAAGATATTGTAATGATGCACTCCTTGGCTATATAAACTATGAGTGTACCAAGTTTCACGCTCCTCCATCCACTTAGTTTTCGTAAAAAGGGATCCAAAGTTTTTCCTCCACGTTTTAATATATGGATAGCCCTTTGTTAGTTATGTTTTATAAACTATATTCCTCATTTAAAAGAACAAACTATTTTTAGGAAACATTTTTGCAAACCTACTAATAAATAATACAGAAATTAAAATTAAATATAAGTACTTGTAAAACTACGTTTATTTACTGAATATTTAATTGATTCGAAAATATGTTGGATCACACCAAACCATTTTATATTTAGCGTAAATAGAAACAGACAAGATATATAAAACTTTTCCGTTACTGAGAGACTGACAGACAACACACAGCCTGAACTTCTGGACGAAGCTGAAACTTAGCATGTAGGCTCCTTGAGGAGTGTAGGAGACTAGTAGGATTTTATGAAATCCTAACAGAAACGGGAAAAAGAAAGAAAATTTTATATTTATCGCAAACGAAGTTGTGAGCGACAATAATAGCTTCGTATTAATGCAACTATATCGAAAATAGGTTTATGTCAAAAATATCAACCATTTTTTTTTAGCTTCACGCTGTATCCCGTACATAGCAGGGTAGGCAGAGGGTACCAGATTGTACCAGAGAACCTAATGTTAAGACAATTCGTTCTCTTTAACATTTCTGTTCCCCATTTTCCGCCGAATTGAAGTTTTGCGTGCTGAGTGGCGGAACTCAACGCCGCGTTTTGCCTAGTTACCAGAGCGAGAAACTAAAAATACTAAGTGTTATTCTATATTTCCATTTATTAGAGAGGAAATTGAACCCACAACCTGTTGAGTTTACAGTTACACGCTTGTGCCTCTGCGCCACGACAGGTCTAAATTTTACTAAATTAATTTATCATTAAGGGACAATTATGGTCATAATTTTACATGTCATGTAACATGGACAATGTTTAGCATGTCATTAGTATTGGACGGCATGATTGCATGCCATTAGATGGAATTGAGTATTAGCTGGCTTCATATTGAAGCACGTGAAACGTTAATTTAAAAATATATTATTCATCTAATTTTAAAATATAGAGTAAGCTTTATAAAATTTGTAACAAGATTTAAGTTACGAAAATTTTTGAGCTTTGCAATAACAGAGTAAAAATTGTGTATTATTTGATATCTGTTTTATTTAAGCTTCGTTATATCTCCCGCATAGTCGGTTGGATAGACAGGATCTAGTGTCAAGATACTTCGTTCTTCGCTTACCTCCAGGGTTTCGGGCATTGAGTATTGAGTGGCGGATCTCACCACTTAATCCCAGTCGAACCCACAACTAATCTTGTTTACAGTGAGACACAATCCTACTACTACTCGTATACTACCACGGGAGCTCGTATATCGACTTCTTTGTTTTTAGCTTCACGTTGTATCCCGCACATAGCAGGGTAGGCAGAGAGAACCTAAGAACCTAGTGTTAAGACACTCCGTTCACTTTCAACATTTCCTTTCCTGACTTTCCGACGGACTGTGGAGTTGCGGAACTTAACGCCGCGCTTTGCCTTAACTTTGTTTCTGTTGTAATTATATAATTGTTGATTTCGTACTATACTATGAAGGTATTGCGCTTAATACAAAAATCAATGAAGACCGTTTGTTATTGTTGTTGTAAACAGCAGCAAAGTTTTTATACTAGTCGCAGTTTAGTTTTATGTTTGCAAGCGAAAGCTTCCAAGTTATATACTAAGTATGTAGACATATACCATACAAGGATCAAGACAGCTATTATGTTTGTTGTACCTATGATGCTTGGGTAAACCCATAGATACGATAACTATACCGTAAGGCGATTCCAATCACTCCAGTAACTAATCAATTAGCAATGAATGCCGGACCGCTATTGACTTTACAATATTGTGTGTACGTATAATGAGGCGATGTTCAACATTAATTGGTTTGCAAATCCAATTAGGTCGGCTTCGATACGCATTAAGCACGTACTGCTCATTATCGATTACTAATGACCTATCGTCTGGAGTCCACTTTGTTGGTAGTGCACCGTTATAGAATACTTCCTAGATTTTATCTAGGTCTTAAGAAATCAAAATATTACTTTGACTATTTACCATATATGTATATATGAAGTATAGAATTATTATTAGTGATATGAAATATATAAAGCTTTACAATAAAACTTGTATGTTGCTTCTTATATATTTCAGAGGGTACAGGCAAATTTATTCCGTTCACTCCAGTTAGTACCATTTGTGATTTTTTTATCTCTTCTTCTTCTGCATTGGCCATATATATAGAAAATCTAGTAATAAATAACTCTTGTCTTCTCTTTGCCCTCATTTGAATATGTTATGCGCTCAACGTCAAAAATCAGCAGTGCTCTTTTATTAAGTTATATATGAACTATTGATTAAATAAGGTTACATACAATTCTCTTTACATTTATAAAAAGTTATATGGAAGATTGTCATATTTGTTCTTGTCATTGTATTATAATATTAAAATGAGATTGAATAAATAATAACGGCTTTAAATGTAATATTGCTTATATTGGGGTAAAACAAAATAGGTTATTACACTCATTCAGATATATCTATGTAGATTTATAGCATATAAAATGTACTCATTATAGGTATAAGCAAGAATTTGATAACATAATGGGCGATGTAATTAATTATGTAAATAACTAAGAAATTATGTCTATATATAATTTAATAATAAAAGAATACAATGTGTGATATATAATTTTGACATTTGTATCTCAAAGGCAGTTGTTTAGTTCCGCCACTCAACATGCTAGTGTTTCAAATTTCGGCGGGAAAGTGGAAACGTGTCTCTGACATTAGTTCCATTACTATAAAAGAGCTCACTAAAGGCAAAACTGTGTTAGCTATTTTAACAATCTGTCGTATTTGATTCAATGGTTAGACTGCTGTTGCGACATTTGATGTCCCTTTCCTGATTACGGTAGGGATTCACCAAGGCTCGGCGCTTAGTCCGTTCTTTTTCAATGTAGTTCCAGATACCGTCTCGGCTTACATTCAGACCAACCTCCATGGTTGATGATGTATGTCGATGACATAGCGCTCATTGACGAGGACCGGACGAGGCTGGAGCAGAAAGTGAACCTCTGGAAGGGTACGCTTGAGAACGGCGTCTTAAACTAAATGTGTCCAAGACCGAGTACATGGCATGCGGGAGCCCGGACTCTGGCACTATCCATATAGGTCCCTGAACCAGCCGTTAAGTCGGAAAAATTCAGGTACCTTGGATCCGTTTTGCACGAGTCCGGAGGCATCGATCATGATGTCCAAGCTCGGATATGCTGCTTGGGGCCAAATGGCGTGAGGTCACTGGTGTGGTCTCGCAAACCGCAGAATACCGTCCCAAGCTCAAGGGACAGATATACAAGTGCATAATCCGACCTGTTCTTTATACGGTAGCGAATGTTGGTCGGCGCTGTCTCGGCACACTCAGGTGCCGCGTCATGGAGATGAAGATGCTGAGATGGATGTGTGGCGTTACGTGGGCCGACCGCATACGTAACACATTCATTTGAGTGTAGCTCCGGGTCCGTGACGTAGCGGATGCTCTTCTCCAAGGGCGCCGCTTGAGATGCGGCCATGCAGCAGGCGCCGTCCCGAACACTATGTCGGAAAAAATGCCTTGATATATCTATCCTGGAGACCGCCGGGACGCCCGGAGGAACCGATGGCTGGATGTCGTGAAGAAGGGGATATGAGAGCCAATAGACCAACCACCCGTGATGCAGAAGATCGTACAAAGTGGAGTAGGTTAAGTAGGGAAGGCAGACCCTGGCTAGCCGGGATAAATGCTGTGGGAAGAAGAAGAGGAATATATATATCACCCATTTTATGAGGTTGGTATAGGGAGGCAGAAAGTGGGAATTTGCTTGCAAATTTTTAAACTAGAGCAAGTCTAACACACAAATCATTTTAATATACAATTATATAGATTGATTTTTTATATCTCTGCGTTATTTTATATTTATACAACAAACCATCTCCATATATGTTAATGGTATAAATGTGTGACTAAACTATCACTGTAAGAATTCCCCATAAAATAAAACTTTCCTTATTGGCGGTGCTCGAATTAGACAAGCGTATAAAGTTACTTTAGTGGTCATGTAGCACCCTCCTTCATTTCAAGAGCATTCTGAAGATTCGTTTGGATAAAATCCAAGTATAAGTTATTACTTATATGGAAAGGAGACCTGAAGCTTAAATGCATAAACAATCGTATGTTATCGAAACGTATGGTATATCGGGACTTTTGTTTAATGGCTACAAAATTTATTTGTAAGGAAGCTTTGTAAATAGTGGGCATAATTAGTATTTTTAATAATGAATATTTTAATAAAGAAAAAGAAAATTGGTTCCAAATTTTACGAATAACTGAAAAACTAGTCGTTAGATCTGTACTAAAGAATCATAAAAAATGGTTCACCTAGTAAAAATTATGCAGTAACACATAAAAAAAATCAAATTGAGAACCTCTTACTTTTTTTAAGTTAGATAAAAAAACGTTTATATATTTCAATATATACCTAACCTAATCGAAATTTATACATATTTAATCTTTCAATTCTAATAAAAATAGAAATAGGTATGCGAAAACCGCTAATAAAGTATAGTATATCAGTTCCATTAAACTTGTCACGCTTACGGCAGTCTGCACAAATATTTGCGCAAAGAATTTTCATTAGCCTGTAAGGGTGACCACATGTCTGCCCTTTTCACGGACTGCTCGTTCTGAATACGCTAACTTCCTTTACTAGCCTCGTGGTAATTGTGTTACACGCGTAAGTAGAATCACACAAAAGTCTATTCATCTGTAACTGAGTGTTTAACATAAGATTAAAAGCTATTTGAATATTGTTTTATAGTATTTCTTGGAATGTCTTCCATGGTTTTTGTTCTTTTTTTACGAATATAATGACAATTTAGAATTATAAAAACAAGCAATCAAAGAGAATAGTGATAAGTAATTACTTTTTTGAATCTACTCTTAAGGAGAGCAATTATTTTTCTTTACGAAATTATTCGTTAACTTGATATCGAAAAAAAAGAGACAAAATTTGTCGTTGTAGATCTATATAATATTCTATATAATATATAAATAACTTGAAGGAAAAATTTTCAAACCCTTTTTACTACCTCGAAAATCATCCGGATGAAGGTTTATGAGGCTTAGCATAATTAAAGCTTTTTATAGAGAAGAAGTACAGAAACCAATATTTTATATAATAATAGATTAGAAATAAGGTAAATTAATAAAATAAATATTTCACAGTTAGTATCTACGTATGTTTGACATACCCTTTTGTACAAAGTGACACACACTTTACTAAGATGTTGATTTTTCGCAACAACGGGGCTAGTACTTAATAATTAGATATGTATTTAATAGTTTAATTAATATAAAAATTGAATTATTGCATATTAAGCGGCAGGAGCCAACGCCTTTCTCCATCTTTCCACAACGAATAAATGAAAATAATTTACATATCAACACCCTGAACAGTGATCGAACCCGTAACTGATCGTGTCTGTAGTTCGACGTTATCCCACTGCGCCACAAGGGCTTTGTAAGTATGCTATTTATTTAATTTCAGTAAACTAAATTTCGTAGATCAAAATCTTACTTTATGAAAATTGCTTAGACTATGTATTGGTACCTATTTGGCAAAACGTTTGACAGGTTAAGCATTTTTATATTCATGTTTTGGACTTCAGCCAAACCAGATCTGCTATTTATTGAAAGCGTAAATTTGAGAACCTAGCGACAATCACTTTAAAAGTTAATTTTCATTTACAATTTTTACTTGTTCGTTTAGCTACTGATTGATAAATTTTACTAAGAAGCTTCTAATTAAAAGGTTTTGTTAATGTTATTAGCCGTTATTTAGGATAAACAAAATTACTGAACTGTTATAGTTATTAGGCCATCCTGGTGCAATGAAACAGTGACTGTATGATGGTTATTGGTTTTAAAGGTTCGATATCGACTCGATATCGATTCGACTCTCTCGAGAGAAATGATTATGTTTTAATTATTTTCATTTTCCTTGGTAAGCGAGAAGCAAGTATAGTACGCATTATATACGTATTAAAACTTTCAGAATATGAAAATTCTAATACATAAGTTCCTTGTCTACTTTACGTTCCCCTACGTTAAATTCAGAGGGCCTGACAATACCCTCTCGTTCTGTTCAGCTGACGTTGCATCGAGCTGACGGATGATCCCCTCACATTATGAGTGTACAGCGTTTTATATTTTATATTACCTTTTAATAAAAATGCAGTTTCTTTTTCATTTCAATAATGATTTTCTCATATTTTCTTGAGTTGAGTAATTTTTAATTATGATGATAGGTATGATATTATATTGTTACTTTTATAATAAATATTATAGCGCATATTGTTATTATAATACCTTTGGTATACACCTATTTGTACTTTGAATAATAATTTCATATAAACTATTGTGAAGTATCCATCCGCGAGTCAGATTTATATCCAGTTTGGTTAGATCCAACAAAGCCTAAATTTTGGATTCCGCACCCTAGCAAACAATGTGTTTTTTTTTTTTTATACCACGACGGTGGCAACAAGGCACACGGCCCACCTGATGGTAAGTGGTTACCGTGGCCTATGGACGCTTGCAACACCAGGGGCATCACTTACGCGTTGCCGACCCTTCAAAAACCTTATATTTTTTATTCCCCTTTTGAAGAAAATGGTTAACAAAAGAAAAAAAGCTGTGCTATGACACTCGATTACTTTGTTTGTAAGTTTTGTGAAATTTTCGCGAAAAAGTAATTTATTTAGCAATCCCTCTGTATATTTGCTTTTGAATGTTTAAATTGCAATTTTTACTTGTAATAAATAATACAGTACACCTGTTTCATTATATTTCAAAATTCTTTCCATTTAAAGAATTATCATTATCAAATCAATATAAGAATGAAGAAAATATTATAAAAGTGCTGAATAAACCACAAAGAGGCATATTCAAAGTCAACATCATCAAAGGGTTCACTTAAAGGCTGTCCCTTCGGCTGTCAGTGACAGATAAAAACCGGTAGGACCAGGATACAAACGGCGAGGTGTGTCCGTGCCTCCGTCAGCATATTTGCTTACCCCGGAGCTGTTTGCTCCTTTACTTAAAACTAAAGGTTAGTTTCTCTTTTCCTGTGTTCATGATGAAGGCGGTAGCGTTTTTCATGTTTTTTACGTATATTTTTTTACAGATGGTATGGAAACGTGTGGAGTTTTGTATCAGTGTATAAAGTAGGCATATACAGTATTTTTTTCTTGAAATAGTTTAAATTAATAGATTTAACCCCTAAAATAAAAACTTTAAGCTAGAACAAAATATACTTTCTAAATATGTGTTTTCGATTATGTTCTAAAATTTCATTTAAAATATTTTTGTTAGAAGAAAAAATAAAATTGAAAAATGCAATAGCTATATATTTAACTAAATTGTAACTCTTTCATTGAAAATCTGTGCCAAGTAATCCAATTATAAGTATTAATAACACAGCTGTGCTGCAGATGTTTTATTTTGCACCACACGTAGCTATTGATTTCACCCAAGTTTCTGGTCTAAATATTCCTTACTTTAACATAATTTTATTTTCTTACTGTTTGTATATTTTGCCATGTAAATTGTTTTGTAAACATTTGGAATAGAAATACCTTTTTATACGTTAGCGATGCCTATTTATCATTTAAATATTTACTATTACTATGTATATGGAAATATATGCATATATTATTATACCTACTAGCCGTGCCCGCGACTTCGTCCGCAATGAGTTTAACAAAAAAATTATATTGTGAAGGTTCTGATATCAGATTTTTTTTTCATAAAAAAAAGTAGTTTAAGTTACTCCTTGTCACATAAGCCAGTTAAAGTCCCGTCAAAATCGGTCCACTATTTCAGCGATTAGCAGAAACAAACAGACAGGCAGTCAGACAAAAATTGTAAAAAATGCTATTTTGGTATATGTACCGTAGATATATTCATATGCATGTAGTAAAGAGCGGTTATTTTTATTTTACTTTATAATTTCAATTATTGTATGTATTGAATACAAGAGTGAGTGACTCAAGTTGATAAAGAAATATCTCTATATAAGATGACAAATACTAATAATAAAAACACTGAGTGTCATTGCGTACAAACTATTAAAGATTAAGAGAGAAAAGCTTGTTAATATTAGAAGAACAATACAATACAATAAATGTGCAACATTTATAAGCTCAAAAATATCCAATAGTGAAAGCCCATCTGACAAGGGGAGAAAGCTCAAGGGATTGAAGACGTCTTCATCATGTAAGCTTGAATGTGAAAATCTTTGCTCTTCGGATTTCATCTGTCATAATTTTACAGAGAAGAGCTTTTAAGTATACCTCAATGACGTGAAAGCTATACTGTAGCAATATTAATTATACAAACCGTAGTCACTAAAATAAAAAAAGTAATTAAATTTAAAAACTTATAATGCTATATATTTTGAATCCAGTTTGTATATTAAGTTTACGTATTACAATCATCTAACCAAAGTGAGTATGTTAAAAGAGAACGGAGTGTCTTAACACTAGGTTCTCTGTTTTCCTCTACCCTGCTGCTGCCTATGTACGGGATATAGCGTGAAGCTATAGTATATATTTCAAAAAGAAATATCAAGTAAAATTTAAACCCACAACTGTCTCGTCTAGTTAGCTGAATATCAACTGTGCCACATTGGTTTTAAATCTTACTTGACAAAACAATTTTACACACACATATCTTGCTCATATATATTATGGACCGATTAATAAATAGAGCTCATTTTCCAGTACCCATCAATAATTCATTGGCGTTCGTCTGGGTTTGACCACTGCCGAAACCGTAAGGCATTTTAAATAACCCTTGGCTCTTGCGGTTAGGGCCTAATTTAACCCTACATATTTTCATTTCACACTTACTTGGAATATAATTAAAAAATAATGTCACAATTCAGATTAAACAAAGAAAATCTATTGACACATTAAGTCATCAATACATTTAGAGAGAATGCTAATTGAATATTAAAATCCAACGATTTTGTACATCACATACTGATATATACAAAAATGTGAAATTCAAAATTTCGAGTGCATGATATAAAGTATTGTATATTTTATAATGTTTACACAAAATTCATATTTTTGATGAAATTAAGAAAGGAAAATATGTCTGAAATTGAAAATTACGTTAATTAAAATATAAAATAATATTTACTTTATACTAATATTCTTAAGTACTTTTAAAAAATTGTATATTAAAAGAACCAATTTCTTTTAGAATGTACTAAGGTCGTGAATTCATTATTGAAGAATGCGATCCTTGTTACTCTTCTGTGAAGGGACGATGTATGTTTTTAGTCCCCTAAAGGCACGCTAGGTAGGTATTGTATACAAGTTCTTATTATTCCTGCTTTTGTGATTTCAATTATGTGGATATACGTAAGTAATTTGTCATTTCTTTATACCTTCTTGAAAAGAATTAATATTTTTTTCATAGCAAGCATATTAATATATGTTATTATGGTATTCGTAATAATATTTAACTTAAGCTATACCCTTTTCTTACACATCAAAGACAATTCTTTCTTAGTATAATTGTTAAATCATAAAACATGTATTAATTGAATATATATTGTTTTCTTTTTGCTTCTACTCTTAGTACTATCTATCTAGTCGATCGATTAATTACGATATTTTATGACGTATAAAAATAATTAGTTCATTCATTGTTTTGATTTATATTCCAACTAATTCTAAAACATTATACAAGGAAAAGTTTGAAGATGGATGGATGTTTGTTACGCTTTCAAGCGAAAAATCTAGATGAAAATTTACTACTGTAAAATTTTATCTAAATTGGTAACATACACTTCATAACCTACAATAAATAAAGATATTGTATAATTTGGCCATAATATAAAATATCTTGTTTAGATATATGAGACATTCCCATATTATATATTTGTATTTTAAAAATAATATTCTTTCGTCAGATATGGGTTATAGAAGGTAATGGAATAAGTTTTCTTTAAGCAAATACCCGTAGCGTGCAGTCGACTTTGTCATTTCGCTTGTTAGTGATGGAGCTAGAGTTGTTTGCCTTATAAATTCTTTGCTCATTGATTACTCTATTTCTAATCGAATAATGTGGACATTTTACGTCCATCCCCTTACGTTGAGCTTATTTGTTAAACGTGATGAATAAATCGATTTACTGTTAAATAAATATTATACGAGTATACAATGAAAGTCACTACTTTCGATATAAAAAAAATAATAGCAAAATACAAAGATAAATGATTATTATATTATTTTTAAGTAAAGAGATTTTATTTAGTTCATGTTAAATAGTTAGTGACTGGAGTTCCACTGACAAAAATTTAAGACAGTGAGCTTGACCACCTCACAAAATGTAGAAAATACTTGAAGATATAAAAGTAACAATTAATATTTATATATTATAAAGTAAATTAATTCTTATAAAGGGAACAATAGAAACAACTTTTCAATGAACTATTTCTCTATGGGCAAATTTTGTGTAAATAAATTATAAAATTTTACACTCATGGCATAACAGTTGTGAAGTCTTCGTTTACACAATCGATACGTAAAGACGTCATGTTCATGTGTCATAGACAGAAATATGCATATGGAAATGGAGTTATGTTGGGATATTGTGGTAGTCAGTTAACAAACGTGACGAGTTATATGATAGCGCTTCCTATTCTTTAGCTTGAGGAGTCAATTATCGAGTAAAAAATTGACCCAAATAATAAAGTAAAGAAATATATAAAAAGTATTTTCTTTCAAATACAAATACAAATACAAATATTCTTTATTGCACACAAATAATCAAATAGAACATAGAACATAGAACATAGAAGTAGTAATAGCGTACAATAAGGCGGCCTTATCGCTTAAAGCGATCTCTTCCAGGCAACCTTTGGATATTTGATTTGTATAAAGTAGTGGTAGGCGGTGCACTAATCAGGATATTCTATTTCTTTCTTCTATTTTTAAAATGTTAATCATATACTTGAGATAAGGTAACATTTCTAGAAAACGTATAAAAATTTGGACGTAGTGTCTGTCTTTTTATGATACTTTTTCAGAGCTTTTTATTTATTTAAAAAAAAACATCCTCTTATAAGTGTATGAATTAGACATTCAATGCTGAAATCATATTTATAATCAAATGTATATAAATCATAAATATTTCTATAAAGAACATACCATCTCTTATAAAATTTAAAATTTAATAATTTTATTCTTAAGTACAAGCTAATGTCGATTAAATCTTGTCAGTTAAAATGGCTTCTGAAACAAATATCCGGTATTATATAAGAGTATATGATGGCATCCCTTTCTTTTCAAATAAAGTGAATAAGAACTGCATAGGTAGTGCATACGAGGGCTGCGCCGTGATTGACAGAACAATTAATGTTTTGATTCGGTGCGTGCTGAATGTAGAATGAACAAAAATAAACTATTTTGGGTTTTAGCTTGTAGATTGATTTCTGGAAATTAAACGGCTCTTGCTTCAATAATTGCTAATACTGTTCGGTTTCGCGTTTCTATAAGTTATAATATTTTTTCACGTAATTTAGGTTTAACATAATAAGGCAGTTTAAATATGTCTGAAAAACCATTATGAAATTTCACTCAGCGAAAATCGTTTTTATAATATTGGTGTTTCCCTAATTTAGTCATATAAAGAAAAACATTGAACATGCTATCACAATTCTTTTTTAAGCTATTGGAGACGGAATTCCCAATTTCCTAAATTCCTGTTCCGTTAATATATGTTTTTTTTTTATTTTCACAATTAAAAATTAAGCAAAACTATTATAACAAAACAGGAAAGTAGGAAAATGAAAAAAAAAATATAGATTAAAATTTAAAAAATGTCAAACTGTCAAAATACATTAATCCCCTTTTTCAAATTAAACTATTATTTATTTTTATTTTTTTTTAACTTAATGCCTTTTTTTTTAACTTAGGCTTAACGCCTGTCGTGGTGCAGAGGCACAAGCGTGCGACTGTAAACGCGACAGGTTGTGGGTTCGATTCTCACACCAGGAAATGTTAGTATTTCATTTGGTAATAAGGCAAAGCGCGGCGTTGAGTTCCGCCACTCAACACGCAATTCCTCAATTTGGCGGAAAGTGGGGAACGGAATTGTTGTAAGAGAATGGAGTGTCTTAACACTAGGTTCTCTGGTTCCCTCTGCTTACCCTGCTACGTGGGATACAGCGTGAAGTTAAACTATTATGCTCTACCAAAATCTCTGGTCAAGCCAGGGTCCTATGGGGCATTAAAAAAAACTATTAAAAATGTAGAAAAAGAACAATATTTCCAATTTCTGATTTCATACGTTGTATAAATATATTAGCCATTATATATTGAATTCATATTAATTTATTCAAGTAATTTAATTAATTACTAACAAATATTACATGATTTATTCAATCGTCCTTTAAACGTTACCCCTTTAATTGCGAGTAAGTTATATCGACAAACTGTTTATCAGATAAGAGCAATAAATTTTCTTCGATTTATTACCTTCCGCTCAGTCGTGCATGTCTATGAACCATTTAAATAAGAACCTACGAAGTGAAACCTTTAAAGCATAGTAGTAATGAGGAAAAGATCAATATATAATGGATGCAATTTAACGTATATTAATTAGAGTATCGGGAAAAAGGAGTATTTTCTTAGCGCTGTATATTACAATTTTTTAGTAAATTTTGAACAAGGTGACAGACATCGAAGTGGAGTTAAGTAGACCCCACTTTATAACTTATATAACAAAAAGTACATAGTCCACTGATGAATAGATATTATATGTATCCCGCATATAGCAGAGTAGGCAGAGGGAACCTGAGAACCTAGTATTAAGACTCTTCGTTCTCTTACAACAATTCCGTTCACCACTTTCCGCCGAATTACATATTATATAAATTTTACTTTATAAAATAACTATGTAACAATCCAATAATCATATATATTGGTTTGCAGTTACTAATTTCGATGTAAAATTTTCCTATTTCTAATTACTTTACTTAAGCTAATTTATTCTAACTAAATACCTGTAGCCGTTTAACTTAAGCTAGCGAGGCATAATAATTTTTTGTAAAACAACGTTATGAATAGGTTATAATATTATGAGCTTAATTTTAATGGTTGCATGTTGCATTTTAAATGTTAGAAACAGTTATAATTAATTTCAATGAGAGGTTGAAAAAATTTACTTCACATAACATGCAATGTCATAAGCACGTACGAAATTAAATAAAAATAATGAAAAAAAAATATTTATGCAATTAAAGTTATAAATATTTTTCGGCAATATAAAAATAAACGTATTTACTATATTAAACGCACACTTTACATAAAGAGAATTTTCTATCTCATAATATAACAGTAATAGTCATAATGGATTTTCAGCAAGTCATAAGATGTCTAAATCGACAAAAAATCCTGTAAATGCCTGCGTCCCCTCATCTGGGGGCTCCCCCTCGACACCTGCTGTTCGCAAGATGTGCACTGGAGTGCTAAGTTCCTTGTTGCTTTCTATATTTTTTCAGTCGTTGCGTAAAAATAAAATATTCAAGTTGGATTTTCACGCGTACATTGTTCTGCTCTGAGTGACATTTGTTTACTTAGATATGTTGAAGCAGAAAAAAAAAAATAAATATAAAATAAAAATAAAAGTATTAAAGGCGAAAATTATTTTGAGTTGACGGCTAATGAAATATGTCACCTTTTTAGTTACTTATCGAACACGTGACATGTGGAAGTCTGGTTTCTGCAGATGGCGTGGTTTCGTGTTTGTGAAAATTGCAACAGGAAATTCATTTCTACCAACAAATTTCGCTTATGTGTCACCTATTGCAGGTTTTCCTGCAATAGCGAATAAATCAAGTGCCTCCTATTCCTTACTGTCCCGAGTGGGGACGTGACGGGTACAAATATAGCCACCTAGTGATGGAAGTCGTGCTCGTTTGTTATCGGACTTTACCCTTCTCGGATATATACTCGTTACATGCACTGATATTAATTTAAATAATTCATGGTTTCTAAATTAAAGAAAAGGACAATAGTAAGCTTTTATAGTAGCCAGAGCCATTATTGGTAATTTTTTCAGTGTTAAAGTTAGGACTAGAGATATTATATAAGGACTATTCGTACAATGTATTTAAAAAAAATACATTTTCTTCAGCTTTTTAACTACTACGTGATCTTTTGAAGTTTTAAAGTGCTAATCACATACTTGGAAACGAATTTTTATATGTTTTCTAAATATGTACTACGTGATCTCTAGATATATATTTGAAATACAATATTATATTAGTATTTGTATTTTTCACCTTTTTAATATTTTTTTTTTAATGGCGTATACCTACTCCTATTTTCCAGCTTAACAAACTTTTAACGCTAAAACTCCAAGTAACTTACAAAATAAACTTTGCTGATAGGAAACTGTCTGACTGCATCTATTGGTCTATATTTAGTTAACTAATACCTGTAAGCTTGCAATGCCTTTAGTTTGGAACTTTTGAACGATTCACTTCAATATATTACATTTTGCCACTAGTTTTTCTTAAATAAAAAAAATACTATAATATATAATACTAATAACAAAAATATATTTACAATCATAATATATAAATATATATAATTCTGGAGTAAGACCACGTAAAAAGCATGAGTCCCCCCCGGGAGGGTATGTATGAAGAGGTTACTGACAGTGGACGAGGCGAAAGAAGTATGAAGGCACCGTAACTTTCTCACTGACTATCCCACTAGGGATGAAGCGTGAAACTATGTACGTATGTGTATGTAAGATGAAAATAGGTATTTCCTATTACTTGCGAAAACTTCACGGTTATAAATGTTGCATAGAATTATTTATTGGTTCAATTGCCATGACATATCTGATTGATTAATTGATTCATGAATGAGTGTAAATAAAACATATCGATTGAATCATGATAATACAAGTAGATAGAAGCCTCATCTTTTGTAATAAAGATTGAGTAACATCTTTTTAAAGCTATTAAAATTTATAGAAATATTAGCTCTGCAATGACGCTTTTCATCAAAGTCTATTATAATAGTTAATAATTGAATTTTCTTAGAGTAAGCAACGCCACCGGTAAACGATAGTTTAAATAAAAAAGTTCTAGTTATCTAAAAAAATTAACGTAAAAATTATACTTGTTTAAAATTCAGAAATTTTTGCTTTTTCCTCTTTGTACGTTTATAACTCTTAAATATAAAATGTTATTCATTAAATTCATTTTTAAAGGTAAAAGTTTGAGCAAGTCCGAACAAACTTTTCTATTCAAAGAAACTTCACCGGCGTCTAACTAAAGGCTCTATTGGTCTGTATTTAGTTAATTAATAGGTCGTAAACTCGTAGTGTCTTTAGATTAAGGATATTACTGGTATTCACTTTGAGCACTTCTGGACTAACTGTGAATTGAATAACAAGTTTTATAGAGAGTACTTCTATGGATGTTGGTAATACTTTCATTTAATTAAGCAAATTAATTACTGTAAAGAAATTTTTTTTTTTTTTTTTTTTTTTTTTTTATACCACGACGGTGGCAACAAGCACACGACCACCTGATGGTAAGTGGTTACCGTGGCCTATGGCGCTTGCAGCACCAGGGGCATCGCACGCGTTGCCGACCCTTCAAAAAAAGTTTTATATTTTCGTAAAATATTGTTTCTATTTATTAATCAAATATTTTTGAATTCGGTTATATATAATAATAAGACTCCAAATACATAGTTATACCATTTAAGTAGGTAGGTAGTGGGTACGTGTGATATGATTATTTTATTTAATATGAAATATGTTTCTTAATAGATGAAGAAGGAGCATGGTATTTAGTATACCTGTTTAAAGTTTATATAGAAAGAAGTACAGAGAGCCAACATGTTTCCTAATCATGAATAAGAAATAGCTACATTGAAATAAAATAAGATAAATATATCTTAATATACACAGAAATATACACAAAATACACAAAACCATTTGAATAACATATCTTTTGGATAAAGATACCTATACGTTGCTAAGTTAACAGGTATTTGATGCGTCAATAGAGCAGAAATTAGCAGTAGGTTTCATGAAGCTATCTTATAAAAAGTAAAATTTACCATAAATACCTGAAATGGCCGATAAAGTTATATAATATCCCGTAATTCTAAGTAATAAGAATAATTTTCTAATTTTAACTTACTTACTTAACTTCACGCTTTATCCCTATTGGGGTAGTCAGAGAGAACGGAGCGCCAAACGCTACGGTCCCTGCATACCTCTTTCATCATCATCTCATGCTTTTTACGTGACCTTCCTCCAGTATCATTGATACTGTGTTCTCGAAGGTCAACCGCGGTCTCCCCTTACCTCTCTTATCGCTCACCTTTGCTTCAGATATCTTTCTCACCATTCTTTCATCACTCAACCTCTCGACGTGCCCGAACCACCTGAGCCACCAACCACCTAGGTGAACCACCTAATTTTAAGAAACGTATAAACTAGTAAATGTTATAGATTAAGCTGGTAACGATTCATATGAAGTTTTAGCTATAAACTACGTCCGTCCGAGCTCTCAGAGTTTCAAACTCGTTGCCTATTGTGATTTTACTGTTCAAATTAATCCTGCGGCATGTTCATTCATTCTGAACATTATTTAAATGGGACGTAAAGTAATGTTCACACAATTTCCTTTTTACCCCAGTATAATAACTTCAGTGGAAGATAAGGAAGGTATTATTATATTTTTTATAACATGTTTACTCATTCCAATTATATTTTTACAAATTTTAAATGTGGAAAAAAAAACTATTTCGTATTCCTTTACGTCTTATTTTAGTTACAAAAGTAAATATTTCGAATTTTAAGTATTTTTTAAGTATTTTCTGAAGTTGAAAGAGAGGAAAGTGACTTGAATAGTAAGAAACGATTCGGCTTAATTATAAAGCTTCAGATTGAAGGTTAATATCTATACAGTTATCCTATTCGTGTGCTGATAACATTTTATTTAAATCGTACTGAACTGACTATTAAGTAAAGCGTTTAACGATGGTTCATGTCCCTGAATTGATCGATTAGCATAAAGTCTCTTATCATTCGGTTTGTAAACACATATCGAATCATGCCACCAAATTTAATCACGGCTTAGTAGTTAAAATACATAATATTTCATCTTTACATTAGTTAATCAATAATAAATATGTTGGAAAACTAAGTATATAACAAATGCAGCTACATTCAGTCTACTTTGTTATACTTTTTCGTAATTGTTACTTAGAATCCCCGATTGTTAGATTATTGAGCGTTTTCTAACAAAAACAGTCGTTTTGCTTTTCAGTTTAAAAGAATTGTCCTAAATCCACCGTGTCCTTTCAGGATCTCGGGGCCCCAGTAAAGTACCAATAACGTAGACTTAACATTTAACCCTTTTATTTGAACACGCAGACGAGTAGGGTCGGATACGGTACGGTTAGGTATTTGTGTATTTAGAAATAATAAAATACGCCCGATTAAGCATCGTGTTTGCGGATTACATGCCAGTATTCCGTAATTAAGGTAGGATGTCATAACGACAATATTATTTATATTGTATTCATTTTGGTTTTAGCATTCTTTAATTGAAAATAAAATTGCTAATTGAAAAATGTCCAAAATCTAAGAATTTTAATATATATTGCGTATATATTAGATAAATATGATTCAGAATTGCTAGTGCAAATAAATTCAAATCGTAAATTCATACATTGTTTGACGCTACATCTGTATTTTAACAAAAACAAAATATTGGTCACATTTTTACCTTCATTGCGCTCAAATGAGAAGAATGTCAAACATTTACCCTACTGGAATTTTAAGCCACAGTTCTTGTAGTCAGAGCTGGGTGGATCCAAAATGACGTTCGGTCATTTCAGCCGTCCCACAACTACTGTTGGGCATAAGACCCCAACAATAGTATCTACAAAATAACGTAATTGTTTTTTTTTTTTAACTTCACGCCGTAGCCCGCATATAGCAGGGTAGGCAGAGGGAACCAGAGAACCTAGTGTTAAGACACTCCATTCTTTTTCAACAATTCCGTTCCTCACTTTCCGCCGAATTGAGGCATTGCGTGTTAAGTGGCGGAACCTAACGCCGCGCTTTAAATAACTAAATTTTACATTTCCTGGAGTGGGAATCGGACCTACAACCAGTCGCGTTTATAGTTGCACGCTTGTGCCTCTGCGCCACAACAGACATCAGGTAATTGTTATTAAGTATATCTAGATATTTATTGTTACATTGCCTATGTTTTATTCCAATGTATAAGCTATATTAGTGTAAAGTTTCATCCATCCATTTCTCATAAAAAATTACATTTCTAGAAAGTAATTGTATGAAAAGAAACAGCAGAAAATGCATATTTTCTTCTCTATATAAAAATAAATTTATACATTATATGCTCGAACATTTTTTAGTAATACCAAAGTATTGTTATATCTAAGAACACCTAATATTATATAAATAACCATAGTGTTATGATCCTGAAAAGAGGCGTGAAAGATGCGGTTTTCTCTTGAACAAAGCGATCCCGAAAATCCCTTTAGTCTTCTTATGATAAATGATGTTATTCTTTTCAAATGTCATATTAATGGAGCTGTTGCTTTGAAATAAAAGTGGTGTTTTTAATCAAATCTGTTTTGAGCTGTATTACATAAATATTATTTAGTTTATTCTTATAAGTAATCTATTACGTAGTTATTCAGAACTGATTCCATCAAAAAAAAATTATCAGTGTGTCACAAGTATAAATTTTGTATATATTTTTGCAGTTTCATCTTTTTCCCGCATATTATGGCGTTTACCAAGAAACTCGTGTCAAGACACTCCGATTATCACTTTTCGTCCCCACATTGAGACGTTATGTGTTGAGAATGATAATAATTCAAATATAGTTATTCCTCCAAGCAGATATGCAAGTAGAAAGTTATTTTTTTATATAATTTTCTATTATTTGAGAAACTTCACAAAATATTATTGTTTCATTCGATTTAGCAAGAATATGATAACATTCATTTGTATTTAATAAAGATTATTATTTGTTATTTATTTCCTAATGTTGTAGAGGAAACTCATTAAATAAATATACCATCAAAACATCGCGTCGCACCCTACAAACACACCTTGAGGGTGGAATCATCGATTGTTGTAATTACATTACAACCCTTAAGGTAAAAACTATCTCTCCATCTTAGTAAAGGCAATTTGCTCTTTAAATTAAATTATCGTACTTAAGAATATATAAATAAACAGAATAACTAATTAATTAACGCGGATATGCTAAAATTTTTTTGTCATTTTTGTCAGGTTAGTCAGAGAGAATCTAGTGTTAAGACACTCCGTTCTTCTCTTTTTATCAACATTCGAAACTTTGGCAAAATAATCTTCCCCTGAATGGATCAAACCGACAACCAATCGCGCCTGCTGTCAGACGCTGTTCCACTGCTCCACGAAGGCCTCTATTTTTTGTCCTATTACATCTAAAAGAATACTGTGCTAGTGAGTTTTTTCATGTACTTTTTTCAGGGAAGCTTTTAAAATAATATCAACATTAGTCTCTTTAAATAAAATTAAGTAGATAGAATAAAAACAATAATGTTTTTTAGAACAGACACAATGGTTGCTAAATGCTAATTTTCTTGAGCGGTGTGATAACATGTTTTGACGTTCATTCTTGTACGCATTTAACTCATATTTTTAAGTTTCGAACTTGTTTGTTTATACTTCAAATTCGCCTTTTGAAAAAATGTATCGGATAATAGTTTTTATTTGAAGATCAAAACAACGAACTAAAAATTTAAAACAGGTAATTTAAAAGTCAAAAAGCCACTTGTTTGATGTTTAAATTACTAAATTACTAGATTTTAACATTGAATTTGATATGTAGAATAATGAATTTGGAGTTCAAAACCTACATACTAGGGAGTTCCGACTTCTGTGAGAAACAGACGACTTACATGGTAATAATTAAAATTTTAACCGAAAAGGACATTTACAAATAAAAACGACTAAATAGTAAAATTATTAGGAATAACTCATAAATTACTCGTTAGATTTAAACTAAATTTAAATGAGAAAAAAAGCATGATCGAAATTAAATTAAAAGTTACGCGGTGTGCGATGAATTGAGAATTTCCTCATATTTTGGAGTCAGTTAATAAAAAAAAGCTTCTAGTAAATTTCTTCTTATTTGTATAGTAAAAATTATACAGACAAGTTTCGTTTGTCTGTGATGTTGTTTTTACGGTATGATATTTAAGTTTATAACAACACAAACAATTTGAGAAAATATTTTTTGATGATTACTTATTTTCAAAATAAAAAAATTATATACATTTCATAGAATATTAAATGAACAAACTTTGAAAATAAAGTATTAATTAAGAATTTACTCTTTAATTCACTGTCTAATTAATGATTGAAGCAAAAACGAAGTCGCATAATCCTGTTAGACGGAATGGTAGAGTCCGTGGTATCCCCGGGTTTATCTTTGTTGTAGGTATTGTGGAAATTATAAATATTATACAATTATAGTCTTTATGTGAAACGTAATAAGACTTAGGATAATGGGAGGTATTCTTGCTGTACTTCTGTTGCCAAAGGGATCAGTCAGCATTAGTGAGTCCGGTGTAGGCACTTTAATATTCTATGTTGTCGAATGTGCTATATTTAGTATTGTACTGTAGATCGGATTATGTTTCAAAGATTTTAGGTATATTTGAGTGAATCGTTAGTTAATAGTAATTCGTAATAATTACTGACCTAAAACCTGAAATAGTAATTATTGACCTTTTAATTATCAATGACTATAGCATAAGGACATAGCGTGAGAAGATAAAATAGGTTTTTTTTTAACTTCACGCTTTATCCAGCATGTAGCAGTGTAGGCAGAGGGAACCAGAGAATCTAGTGTTAAGACACTCCATTCTCTTCCAACATTTCCGTTCCCCACTTTCCGCCAAGAAAAAAAAAATAGTAATATATCCAGTAAAATATAGTATCTATATAATTTCTCTTTTTCTGTGTTATTATTACCATCCATAATACAAGTATAACATTATTTGTAAAGCTTACAAATAAAACTTTATAAAAATAAACACACCTTAAAACATTTATCATCATATTTAGCAGCTTTTAAAAACAGAGAAACGTTTTAAAATGGCAATATTTAAAGAGAATGAAGGTAAAATCCTTTAATTGCGGTCCAGGGTGCACGATAAACATGAATAATGTGCCTGATGTCCAAGAACTTTATTTTCTTACTTTGTCACCTGCCTTGCAGAGATAACAGTTAGTCTGGATTTAGAGTATTTTCAAATGTTAGGAAATTCTGGGCCATTTGGTCATTTCGTGATAATTTATTACATTCTGTCAGCGACTTTTGGTGCGTGAATTCTAAAACACAAATTAGGTCTAAAAAATTTATATTTTTTCATAAATTTTAACTGCAACTTCGTCACATAATATTACAGAATGGGTAATCAATGTCAAAGTTTTAGTATAGGAATTAGTATTAGTTAATACAAATAGTCCAAGTGCCAAAGTCATCTAACTTGTAACAAAACAAAATCTCTATTACATGAAGAAAGTATAAGAAAACTTATAAGAAATAAGAAAAAAACAGAATTATTTTAAATAAACCAGCTCCAAAATATATTTTATATATTTAGTAATAATTTATTCCAGCGTACAAAAAGTTTGACGACACACTTGGCTTAGCGAAGTACGGAGAGGAAGTCCTAACGTTTATTTAATAGGCATCCGACGCGACTACGTATCTTCGTAGCAATAATCTCGGTAATTGCGCGCCAGCCTCCTGCATACAAAATAGACGCAGATGTTAAAGAAATAGCGCTGTTTAGACTTTAGGAAACAGAATTGAAATAATTACCGCTATTTGTCCCGCTTCGCTGACTTTGCGCTGTTGTTTTATGTAATGCGATACTGGGGTGACATTTTTATTTTTATGTTTTCACGAAATAAGGTAAAATGTGTATTTCTACATAAATTATTAATAATGGCTAAGCTATAACATTTAATATGATAGGTAATGTTGTGTGTACTAATGTAGGAGTTTTAAACTTTTGTATGTCCTATGAAACTTGAAATACTCGAACGAAGAGTGGTAAGAGAAACTTAATAGAAAGAGGAATTTTTGGGTTTTATTTGAGAACAAAACTTCATGTATCAATACTTGGTTCTTAAGTAAAATACATATCCTTAATTAAAAACAATGTTAACAAAACAACAATCTTACGAGCGAATAGTCATTGCATTCACGTAGTCGTGGTTTGAGCACATCAAGAGGATGAGTGATGAAGGAATGGTGAGAAAGATATATGAAGCAATGGTGAGCGGCAAGAGAGGTAGGGGGAGACCTTGGTTGACCTTCCTGCAGTATCATTGATACTGTGTTCTACACAGTATCAATGATACTGGAGGAAGGACCGCCCGGAGGGTATACATGAAGAGGTTAATGACTGTGGACGAGGCGAAAGAGGTATGCAGGGACCGTAGCATTCGGCGCTCCGTTCTCTCTGACTACCCCGATAGGGATAAAGCGTGGAGTTAGGTAGGTAGATAGTTCACGTAAATATTCTTTTTTTGGCTTGATGTCCCTTTCAAGGAAACAAACGTTTTAAATTTCAAGCCTATACATTTCTTAACTTCGACTGTGAAATGTTAAATCAGACTTTTCACGTTCTCTTAAGAATTTCCGAAAGGCTACCCTCCCCAATTACTTCCTTGCAATTCACAAGGTACATCATACATCAAATTTCCACGAGCCCATCTTTCTTTTCTATAATAATATCAAAACTTAAAAGACACAAGAAATATATTAAAAAATTTGGAATTTTTTAAATAAATATTTCTTAAAGAGCAAATTTAGGTGAAAATAAACTTAAAAGAATAGTTAAGTGTGTATGCGTTTGCATAAACTTGGTACAGAAGCTGTTAATCGACAGACACTTGCAAACTGTATAAATATTAATATCTCGTGAAATTTGAAAATGAGATATACAATTGTTAATTATTTATTAAAACATAATTTGCTTAGAAAATATATCAAAATTCAAGACGTACGCCTGCTTGAAAACCGGCTAAGTGCTCTGACCACTATGCCATATGCTCTATGTGTATATACATATTTCCTAAAAATATTTTGTGAAATGTTAAGAAAGCGTACAATATTTGTTGGCTGAAATTCCGCACGGATTAATATTTATAACGTAAGTACATTTATATTAACGACGATATTGATTTCTTCAGATTGATAAAACTTGAAAGTACGGTCGTTAAGGATACGCAAATATACATGTTTCTATTTTTACTTATAATACATATATATATATATATATATATACTTATATATATATACTCCCATATATATATATATATAACTTCACCTTCTGTAACCGCAGAGTATGAGTATTAAGACACTCCATTCTCTTTCAACAATTCCGTTTCCCCACTTTCCGCCAGATTGAGGCATTGCGTGTTAGTGGCAAAACTCAGCGCCGCGCTTTGCCGCTAACTGCAAACTCAAGAAATGAAAATACTAAAATATTATTTCCTGGAAGTGGGAATTGAACCCACAACCTGTCGCGTTTTCAGTCACATTGCCTCTGCGCCACGACAGGCCGTTATTCATAATATATAATGTTATGAAATTTTAGCCACTAAGTAGAGATTCTGACGTTATTGGGACACGTTAGTAATATCCATTTATCTTACTCATTATGAAATATAATATTATCATTAAAATTCTGGTGCCGTGTTTATAAGATGACTTTTTTATATCTTAAGACGCTTTGTTCAAGTTTTTCGTCTAAAACCTACGCCATTGAGTGTAAAGAGACGGAACTCAACGCCGAGCTTTGTTTTACCAGGGCGGATAAATGAAAGTAATTTGAATGTAATCTTTCCCTCTAAACGGAATCAAACCCACATCGCATTTAATTACTGGCCCACTGCGCTACAATGCACCAATAAAACACCAATTTTATTATCTGTAAGCCAACTAAAAATATACCTTAATAACCATCATCTGTCATGTCCTCTAGCTTATTACACCAATTAGTTACCATAGATACTTCACAGATACTTTGACTGTTGACAAAATTTATGAATGTCACAATTTCAAACTAATCACGGGGTCATTTAAAGTATAACTCCTGTAAATAATCCAAAATTAATGAGCTTGTAATTAAAGCGCTATGTTTAGACAAACAGGGACGCTCACATCAAAGGGATGGGACAAAGAATAAATAGGGCTGCGTCTGCGCCACGTGCCTGTATTAGAGAATACTTTGTCTGACAAAATTAATATGAGGACTTATTTTTTCACGAACACCCCTATCCCAAGGGAACAAAGTTGAAAATTGCTTAATGTTATGGTACGTAATAGTATTAATACATTGGTTTATTTACAAGTTGACATTGCAACTAGTCTCAACTATCAAGGGATTTTCCGTGTAATAGGGTGTCTTAGTAGGAAGCGTTTAAAAGCAGATAAAGCTGTACAAAGTCGTTCACAAAATTGGGTTTTTGTTATCACAAGAGATTGTGGTGAAAACTGAAGTGACATTGATTGTCTGGCGAAGAGAATGAAACGCATGTTGCTGTTTAAAATCGATATGATTTTAGTATATTATTATATTCGATACTTGTGAAATATACTTCTATGCGATACTTATAACAATGTCTATAATTGTTATACTAAGTCAGTGATTCTCAACCACTGTGCCGCGGCACTTTTGTGTGCCGCCAAATTTTGGAATCGATAAATATGTGTCTAAGTATTAATAATTAACTCTATTTTAAAATATTAATTATTTTAATTAATGCAAATTTAAATAAAGTCGACGGATAGCTTCTGACTATAAACGGGATTGACTGCGGGTTCGATTCTCATTTGAGGAAATGATCATATTAAAATTATTTTCATTTATATTTTGGTATTTTATACTCTGGCATTAAAGGTTCGTTATTGAGTTACTCCATTCATCACGCAAAATCTCGAATTCGGACAGAAGGAGGAGAACGGATGTCTGACATTATGGATTTGACACTACGAGTAGGTTCTTCCTGATTAGCCTGCTAATTGGTAAAAAGTGTGGAACGGGTAACGAAAACAAATTGAGTAAAGACACATACACAAATCACTGTCTAAATGCACTAACATATTATAAATATATGATTTTTTTAAAAACATAATAAAGTTTTACTCTATTCAATAAGTGATACGGATCGGATCGTAAGTTATCGGTTACGGCTACAGTACAATAACTTTAAAGGCGTATTACTTAGAGATATGGCGGTAAGCGGGTCACCTCCCGTGAGGCTTGAATGATGTTAGGGCTTGTTACAAAATTCGGTTCTTTCTTTAACATTATATAAGTAGGTATATGTTTTTGTAATATAAGACCACTCTATAGTTCTAAAAATAAAGGAATATTATAATGGACTAATGAATTATAATTCTGTCGCTAATTAGATCAACTATGCTGTGCTTATTTTTAATTTTTTTTTTAGATTTTCTAATAGATTATGTTCTTTATCATTCCATTATAGTAATGACAATATTTGTATTATACACATTCACGTGTCGTAAATAGAAAAACCCTAGTGTTATGCCACTCTATTTTTTTTTTCGTAGTATGATGATATAGTGATATTAAAAATTTATCAAGGTGATCCCAATGTATGATAGTTTCACGCTTTATTCCACACTACCTACTGGAATTAATATAATTTTGAAGCTATGCTTTTTTTTCTAGAGAGAAGAAATAAAAATACTTATTATTCGTCGAGTAATACTGAATTCACAACCTTCATGTTTACAGTCCCTTAAACGTAGCACGTTGGCCTCAAAGAATTGGATGACCTGAATATCGAAAGAGGTTTAAGCCGTATTAAGTTAGAGCAAAATTAAAATAAATACAAACATGAAAATTATATTATTTGGTTTCGTAAACAAATAAACTTTATATCAAATATCCAACACTCTATTGGTATTCCGCACAGAATTTCGTGCGCACACTGCATTGGCTGGTTCCGTCCCGTCTATCCTATTATTAGGCAGGCGCGTTAAATGCCACAGCTTGAAATGATTGTCGGCTGTCGTTTCATTTGATTGCAGTCGGATGTGTTCTTTGGGCCTCGAATTGGACAATCAAATAAAAGGGTTTTTATTTTACTTTCCTTATTGTATTTAACAAGCAATTAAAACTAAAAAGTTTTATAGTTCATCTCATTCACGTCTGAACTATTATAATATTGTTAGTATTTTTTGTCAGCATATCTGAAGGGTTATTATGACTTAAACTTTTGCAAAACGAAACTTTGTAAAAATATAGCGCCTGTCGTGGCGCAGAGGCACAAGCGTAAGCGCACTGTAAACGCGACAGGT
Organism: Philaethria dido; assembly: GCA_033558755.1. Classification (NCBI taxonomy): domain Eukaryota; kingdom Metazoa; phylum Arthropoda; class Insecta; order Lepidoptera; family Nymphalidae; genus Philaethria; species Philaethria dido. The sequence continues at coordinate 40,043 of JAKGSA010000903.1, forward strand.
TGTGGGTTTGATTCTCACTCCAGGAAATGTAAAATTTAGTATTTTCATTTCTTGGGTTTGGTAAAAAGGCAAAGCGCGGCGTTGAGTTCCGCCACTCAACACGCAATGCCTTAATTTGGCGGAAAGTGGGGAACGGAAATGTTGAAAGAGGATGGAGTGTCTTTACACTAGGTTCTCTGGTTCCCTCTGCCTACCCCCTATTTGCGAGATACAGCGTGAAGTTAAAAAAATATATCCATAGGCTACAACGTTTGGACAAATATAAAAGTGCAGGCTCTAATTTGCGTTCATTTTTTAAATAGATAAGCGTTATTTAATAAAAAATATAAGAAATTTATTTGGATTATTTTCATGTATTATTGATAGTCAAGGTATACTTCGACTTATTTGGAGTTACATGTGATGTGATATCTTTTTATAGATATGATTTAATTAAAACATTATATCTTTTTGGATTGCTAATAAATAATATCATTAAAATAACCTTTCCAACCAAAAAATAAATGGTCCCGATATTTTAGCATAATCAACATTTAAGAGTCGTTAAAAGTAAGTATTCGATTAGGTTGCAAAAGCTATTCATATCGAGTCCGTCCAGCCGAGTTCGTTTCAGAATTTCCCAATCAAATTAGTGAAAGCCTCATTTTGAATTTTTCAGCCAATTTACATAGAGCTTTCGTTTCAGACTCAGCAGTTACCAATTAGTAGATTACAGAGAACAGTATCGCGTCATGAGGGCTCAGTGTAAAGTGTTTATATCATCGATGAACGACAATATGTATAAATAGGCAATCTCGATTGCGATCACGTAGATGTAACGAGCCGTCGCGACTGCACCAGTGATCGATCCGTACGGTGTGATGGAATAACTTAGATTAACTATTCAAGTGTAGTAGTATTTTTGGTAGTGTCAGCTATTTACAAAGTTGCAATTTTCGAAGTACATTGATGCATTTTCAACATTTTTCAAGCTGAAGTTACATTTTCCGTACTGAACTGAACTGAACTGAACTTTATTATAGTTTCAGTCTAAAAAATATCAAACAAATATAAATATAGTCTATAAGCAAATATTTTTTTGGGTTTCTCTAATTAAAGAAATAAGTTAATGAACGGTATCCATATATACTATATTTTTTTATTTAATTCTCTAAATTGTCAACTATAACAGCGCTTGTAGCATATGCAGTGTCTACGTTACGTAGCCCTGTACGTAGACGGAGTTGTAATATATTAAAGCGGTAAATTCAATATGATAACTTTAATAATGTTTGTTAATTGTTACTAACTCTAACTACATTCCTTGTCCGGAGGGACTAGGCTTTTTATATATTTGTGAATCAAAATTTTGAAAGGAACGTTAAATATTAGATAGAAACGAATCATAGCAATTTTTATATCAAGTATTTCACGTCTTATGGGTCATAATTATAATTTAAGAATTGGGTACGTTTACGCCCATTTTAGAAACATTGTGTGTTAAGAGATGGTTTTAATCTTACGCTATATGATTTGTCCAATCAAATTCTGCACACTTATAAATTAGTTGTTTTTTGTCCGTTCACTCCTTTTCCTGCACAATAGGTTACACAAATAGCGACAAAGTATTTGTATAATTATCGAAAACTTTTGCATGAGAAAACTTTAGTTTCTATTACGCACGGTAGAGGCACTTTTCAATTCATATAAAATGCTTTCGACAACGATACGAATATTTTGTCGCAAGCTTTCGTGCTTGCCCTACTGGACGCCGCTGCTTATCTTATTAGTGCGGACTAATGAAAATAAGTGATTTCGTTCAAGTGGAGATCGAACCCACAATCAATTGTATTTACAATCAGAATATGTTCCACTGCGCCACGATGTGCTCCACTTAAACATTCTTTTTTTAAGTTTCACGCTGTATCCCTCATATAGCAGAGGGAACCGCAGAACCTAGTGTTAAGACACTCCGTTCCCCACTTTCCGCCGAATTGAGGCATTGCGTGCTGAACTCAACTCATGTTTTACGCCCAAAAAATGAAAATACTAAACTTTTACATTTCCTGGAGTGGGAATCGAACCCACAACCTGTCGCATTTACGCACGCTTGTGCCTCTGCGCCACGACAGGTACATTATATTGTTAAATAAAAATATTAGACCAAATCATTTGATACATCACAATAACATGTAACAGAAAGCGTACATATCTTTTACATACTTAACCGAAACAAATGTGCGGTCAGGTCTGAAACACTGTTGATATATTGCGGGAGCTTTTATCTCAAACCTTTTATCGTAAAAATTTAGTTCCTTTTTCATTTAGTAATTATCTATAGAAGATTTTGTCTTATGATTAAAATTTTAACAAAAAAAAACTGACTTGAAATACAATGCACCAAAAAGTAAGATTAATACGAATAGCTCAAAAACTACGTCAGATATTAACTAATTTAAATGGGACCATATCAGAAACATTATCTATAATATTAAAAAAAAACATAAAAATTGGTTCAATAAGTAAAAAATAATGTGGTAACACACATAAAATATAGTCGCATTCAAAACCTCTTCCCCTTTTTTAAGTATGTTAAATAGATAACAAAACATTAGGTACTCAGTACAATCATGTTAGGCAATTCTATTTTTTTTTATGGATTACGGATGGCAAACGAGCAGAAGGACCACCTGATGGTAAGTGGCTACCTTCGCCCATAGACATCTACAACACCAGAGGTGTTGTAAATGCGTTGCCTACTTAGACAATACAGATGGAAGGAAGATAGAACGAAGTTTGCTATCGGAGCCACCACATTCTGGGAAAAGGATGGGGTGGGATAGGGGAAAACCTGGCTTACATGCCATTGAATCGGAAGACATCATTAGATATTTGGCGGTTCGTCTTTGACATGATAGTGGTCGCGAGCCAGTCGGAGGATGAACCTTCTACCACCAAACTACTGGGATACCCGCCTATTACGGGACGCTACCCAGCTGCGGAGGGGAATTGTATTCTAACCCCGTCCCATCACAGGGAAAAATAAGATCAATAAAATATTAAAAACTTAATCAATTTGTGTTTAGCTATCAAGTTTGATACCTACAATTGTATTTTTCAATATATTTATTAGTTAAATTGTAGATAAGTGTTAGGCAAAGCTCTTCCGTTGCGGCGCAGTGGGACTGGTAAATGCCGTTTGGTGTGAATTCAATTCCCGCTCGGAGAAATAATTATATTTAAACTATTTTCATTTCTCTGCTCTGGTGACAAAGCCTCGCGTTGAGTTCCGCTACTTAACACGCAATGTTAATTATTCGGGCGGAAAGTGATAAACGGAATATCCTGACACTTAGTTCACTGTGACTACCCTGCGAGATAAAGCGCGAAGGTGCTCTTCCTCATATTCTCTTTATGAATGTCATTGCGTTATAAAATATTAGCATTTTTCCAGAAAATACGATTCCATATTACTAAGTGGGTATGAAATTTAATATGTGCTCAAGTGTAAGTAACGTGATATAAGTAAATCATTTGATCCGTGCCTTGCCTAGCTTGCTAAGAGTAAGCACTTAGAAACTACGCTGCTGAGATGTAATAAGGGCATATTTTTATAACGTACCCTGATTATAAGTAGTACGATAGCAAAAATTTCATTTTCAAGTAGCAATAAAAATTTTACTTACAAATTTCTGTTTTTTTTTTTAAATAAATAACTACTAACACCTTTTTATTGATTACTATTTATTAATCTGTATTCTAATATAATAAAAGAACAGAAAAATCAATTCTGTACATGAAAAATTTTAGAAAAATATCAATTGGGTACGTTATTATGTCGTTAATAAAAGCGAAAAAACCAATCAGCAGAAATTTTTGTCTGTCTGTCTGTATAGTTGTACGCGCATCACGCAAAAACTACTGGATAGAAATGAATGAATTTTGGCATGGTAATAGCTTAGAGTCTGGAGGTAAATATAGGATAGTTTTTATACTGTTATTTGGTGCAGTTTCCATAAAAAATGTAAAATACCTACACAGACAAATTACTTTAAATGTCGATAATTACTGGACGGAAATGAATGATTTTTGCATGGTATGAAGATAATAGCTTAGAACCTGAAGCAACTTATTTTGGATACTATTGAATTGATAGTCAATGTAGTTTTCGTAAGAAAAGTAAATAACTGACTGCCTCAAATTAGGTCAATTACTCATATAATTTTCACTAAGTTATGTAATTATTAGAACTAAAAATATTAAAAGAAATGAAAAAGAGAGCAAGAGTTATACATTTATTTCATAGAAATCATAGAATCTATTTTAGATATATTTCATCGATCCAAAAAGTATAAACGCATAAAAGTAATATTATTTTTGTTTTCAATATTTTCATGATTAAGTGATTTTGTTGATATAGTTTAACAAAAGTAATTTAATTTCTTATATAATGGAATTATTATTTATTGGCAACATAATAATTTATTTTATAACTATTATGAGGGTAATAATAGAAGCTTTTAGTTGGCGGAATACATTTTGAATTACATTTGATTTAAATTTTTAAGAAATTCTTTTATAGATAAAATTCTAATCGTAAGAATGCTTAATGAATATTCATAAAGTAAGACACATGTCACAGGGAACGTACCATAAACTAACATTTTTTGGTAAAGATAAAAATAGATTATTGATATGCCGCCGCTACAAGATGGCGGTCATGCCATTTTGTAGCGGCAGCTATCTTGGATTCACAATAATATTGAATATGGATAATTGTATTGTCACCGGAATCAAAGGCTAAGAAAATCGGTTAACGGAAAGAGGGCTTATATTTCAACTACTAAATTTGACCCAAACAAACAAACGGGATTTTTTACCGTACACTCTCCTTCGTGTGTTCTCCATTCAACGTGACATTGGTGAAGTGATTAGTGCTCAACTGGCACGCTCGAAACGCCATATGATAAGAACCGAACCAAAGATAAAAATAATCATCCTACTATCATTATTAAATAGAATAGAAGATGTTGAAAGTTAGCTATAGCTTAAATATTTAGACGATATTTATTATTCAATAACTCTAAAATTTAAGACTGTGCTATAAAATATTTTATATGTATGAACCGGACGAATAATTTAATCATATAGGGCTACAGAATAATACCTCTAAGAGGAAAAAAAATACAGTCAAATTATATTAACCTTTCCGTTCCTTACAATTAATATTTATTAATGTATATATTAGATTATTATACGCCATAAAAAAAATTAGTTTTAAAGAGTTTTCTTTACAGGTGTACTTAGTAAAACAGATTAGTTCACATATGTTTTCCATTAGCAATACATTTCACTAGTTACGAACATATATTACGTAATTTGTACAAGTCGTAGTAGATTGTATGCCATATATATTACATATAACATTGATTGGATTAGGTATACTTCGTTTGAGAAATCATTTTTAATATAGTAAGTACTACACGTAACTTACACGGTAGGCGAGACTGGTAATAATCGTGTAATTCGAATAAGCGTTAAATCTGTTAAAAAATCACATATTAATATATATAGATAACACAGGATGTTAAAGAAAATAATAATTTAACCAATAAAAATGTTCAATCAAGTTTTAGTTCATACAAATATAAAATCGTCCACAGTAGTTATTCTAATATTTTATGTTGAGCTGTTACTGTAGGTATTTAAATAAAAAGTTGAGTACGACAGCAACTAAAACTTCATTGATTTATAGTAACTAGTGTCCCCGTAAATGCGTTAATAACGCATTGCGTTGTGACGTATATGTCACTTTATATAAACATGAATGTCAAATCATGATGATGATCAATGAACATCTAGTAAATAACCTTAAGGAATTTAACAAAAATGTAAATTAACTCAGCAATAATAACCCAATAATTTCGATCAACATAAATAAAATAAAATTTGTAAAATATATAACAAATAAAACTTTAACACTAACTACTTAAAACTTTCAATAAACTTAATCATTCTGTCGCCCGTACCAAATCGTGGGGGCAGTCTGATAGTAGACTGAAGAAGTGGGAAAAAAAAATCATAGTAGTGTGTGTAAAATTTATTTTATTAATTTTATGTACTTTTTATACATTAACTTAAAAAGATATTATCATTCTGCCCTTCTTTGTTATATAAACTATAAGTGTGCCAAGTTTCATGCTCCTCCGTCCGCGTATTTTCCTAAAAAGGGATCGAAAGTTTTTGTTTCACGTATTTATATATAGATAACTAGCTTTCCGCTCGCGGCTTCGCCCGCGTAAAATTCGGTTATATCGCGCGACTTGGTAAGGAGTAGTCTATAGTCTTTCCCAAGGTCTAGACAATTTGTCAAAATGGCTTAATTGGTGCAATAAGGAACTTCCATACAAATTTTCTCTATCTATTTTAACCCCTTCTACCCTTTTTTTCACTAAAAAAATATCCTATGTCCTTTCCAAAGTTAAGTTCTATCTTCATACTGAATTTCATCAAAATCAGTTTAGTGGTTAAGACGTGAAAGCGTAACAGATAGACAGACAGAGTTACTTTCGCATTTATAATATTAGTAAGGATAAATACCAACAATATCATATATCTTAAGAGTTAAAAAACTGTTAGATTACAAACATATATACGTTCTCTATTACTTTTCTTTGCTTTTAAATGTATGACGATACAAAATATATACATACACCTTTCAGAGAATATGTACCATTCGATAATATACAAGAAATGACACTTTAAACGATTTTCCTTTCTCAAGTAATAAACATGACTAAACAGAATTCTCTTCGAACATGCATATATATTATATACGAAAACGTGTTCCGGAACGGTGAGTCCCGACGTTTCATTACAAGTATTTGATTTATCGGCAGTTGAAATACTGAGCTATACTGTATTACGAAATTGTGATAAATTGTAAGCCTTATGCTCCTTGATTCAAAGAACACGTACATATATAGGAAATGTATACCAATAAACGTATATTTACGTTTCCTGAAAGGTTGATAGAGAAAATCAAATGACTTAGTTAGTTTTTCGTCTAATTAGACTAAGAAAATGCTGATATATATTATAATGCTCAAGGGTCTTTTGGACTTTACGCGATTATTAAATATTAGCTGACCCGATGAACTTCGTACCGCCTAACAGACAACGGATGTCAAAGCCTAAATTAGTGCAGCTAACACATTTTAGTTGAACTAATTTGCTGATCGTAATACAATGATACAAAATAAATATTAAAGAAAGATAGATATTATATACAAAAGTATTTTATTACGGTGAACGAGTGTCCCCGTTGACGCGTTAACAACGCGTTGCCTTAGAATGTATATGTCGCTTTATATCAATATAGATGTCTAACCATGGTAATATGTGAAACATTTATTTCATTAATTTAATATACTTTAAAAAAAAAAAAATATTAGTATTCTGCACTCTCATCACATTACTATATAAACTATAAGTGTGCCAAGTTTCATACCCGAGTAATTTTCGTAAAAAGGGATTCAAAGTTTTTGCTTCACGTATTAATATATAGATATTAGTAAAAAATTTTATTTGAAAGCGGAGAGTGCTTCTCCCCAGTCTGCTTCGCCCCAGTCTGCTTCACCCCAGTGTGCTTCTCCTCTATCTGCTTCTCCCCAGTCTGCTTCTCCTCAGTGTGCCTCTGCGCCACGACAGGCTTTGGCGGAAAGTGGGGAACGGAATTGTTGAAAGAGAACAGAGTGTCTTAACACTAGGTTCTCAGGTTCCTTCTGCCTACCCTGCTATGCGGGATATGTCGCGAATTTAAAAAGAAAATACTATGAAAGAAATTAATTAGTAGAAAATAAGACAGATTTCTTTCATTATGATATAAATAAAAGTAATAATTAAATAGTAATAAATAAAAGTTAGCAATATCAAAATAGTAGGTTCAGAGTATCTGGCGCTTTTCCAGAAGCACTTTAGATAAGAAAAAAGCCTCTTGTTGAACGAGAGCAAGGAAAACTGCGATTGGGACATTCGAACATTGAATTAATGGGATACGGTCGCAGCGGATACAGATATTCATTGAATAAAAAGATAAAACCGTTTTATAGTAACAGCATTTGAAACTTGGCTCGCTCTGTTCTCAGAGAAAATAAGAATTTGCTCAGAATTTGTGTAGGATGTGAAATAATAATAATAATTTCGTTATATAAAACTGTTACTTCTTTAAATTGATTTAAAAGCTAAGCGTCTAAGTATATTTTCTATATACTTACTCTTCTGCTCATTATCTATTATGAATTTAAATATAAGAGGTCATCCTGTGACAGCATATGTAAAAACTTGGTTATGAGTTCGATTCGTACGTGGGAGAATGATTATATTTCAATTATTTAATTTTGCTTTGGTAAGACACGGCGTAGAGTTCCGTTAATTAACACACTGTGTCTCAATTTTGGGCATCAAACATTAAAAATTGTTAAAAAATATATGAGCTAAGAATATCTTACCTTGTATATATTATAAAATGTTACAAAATATTTTTATGTCATATTTCAACTTTAGGGCGTTATTGAACTAATAAAGCAAACAGTCAGGTGGGGTTGTTTTTCACGTCACGATCCATCGAGTCAGGTTCAATGATTCGAAAAAGCCGCCGATAAAGCTTTTTTGAACTGATCCTAAATATGGGATATTCCTTTGACACTTGACGTGTCGTAGCTTACCACCTGATGTTTTTGTTAAAATTATACTTGCCATTTTATTGTATCTGTGTGCGGCAAGGGAAATTTATATATAAAATTTTGCAGATATCGAAGTGTGTATTTCGTATTTTTTTTAACATTGAGTCTTCATCAAAATATGTACTAAAACTTCACCCCCACAACATTATTTAAATAAAAATTATTTAACTTAAGAAACGTCTCCATGCAATTTTAATAGATCCGACCCCGAATTTTCCCTTTATTTCTTAAAGAATTAAGAAGATTAACCCCCAAGAGATCGTAGGAGTTACCTATTATTTAGTTAATGTTCTAACTTATTCCATATCTGACCATTTTTGTGAGGACTATATAAGTGTACTAACAGTGCAATGTCAAGGTTCTCTTAAACTGGTTGGTTTTTGAAATCCCTCGTAAGTTACAGTACTAAATCTGTAGAGATCCCCATCGATTGCCAATAATGCCTGTAATTACTTCCCTGGTGCCTCCAGTTGTTAATCTTGCTTAGGCTTAGATTTAGTTAAAAATTATTAGTTTAGGTACGATACTTATTATTAAAAACGGATAATGACGCTACAGTGCGATTAGCCTTACTAATATTATAAATGCGAAAGTAACTCTGTCTGTCTGTTACGCTTTCACGTCTAAACTACTGAACCGATTTTGATGAAATTTAGTATGAAGATAGAACTGAACTTGGGAAAGGACATAGAATACTTTTTATCGCAAAAAGAAAGGGTAGAAAAGGTTTACATAGGGGATGAAAGTTTGTATGGAAGTTCCTTATTGTCAAACATAAAATCATGTAAAATTGTTCAACTGCTCACAACTTTTATACCTAAACCACTTAACCAATTTTGACAAATAATCTTGACCTTGGGAAAGAGTATAGGCTACAACGTACCATGTCGCGCGATATAACCGAATTCCAAGCGGGTGAAGCCGCGGGCGGAAAGCTAGTAACTTATAAGACATAGTTATTCATATGTTATGTTAAGTGAATAATGCAAGATAATTAGTACCTATACTGATATTGGAATCAAATTATTGTGCTTCAGCATACGTATTCTTGATAACCTCTTAAAATATAATTTTATTATTGTCTCACTCTTTTTAAATATACCTATGTATTATCTTTTTTTGTATCAACTGAAAAATGCACAAACATAAGAAATCGCTATTATAGGTCATAAGAAAAACAAGGGAATCGGTTAAGATTAATGAAAGTTTGATAAAAATTATAATGAATTATGAATAAATTGCATGAAATATGATTGAGCGAGGGTCTATCGCATTAATAAAAGCTGAAGCTATCGAAAAATCAGTTTGCAGGTTAATACTCTAAGCACGCAAATTCAACTTTTCTCCTACAGTAGAACAGTTATAGTATAGTTATAGTTATCATTTTTAAATTTAATATATTAATACATGAAGCAAAAACTTTGTCTCCCTTTTGACCATGGTTTGAAATCCATGTTTATCTAAAGTAACATATACATATATGTCACTAGCAACATTGCTAGGCAACGAGTTGTTAACGCGTACACTAGTAAGTACTACAGTAATTTACTACAGGGTTAAAAAAAACTATAATAGTTAAAAAAAATCATGATATAATATTTTGAAAAGAAAAACAACTATTCTATCAAGAAATAAGATATAAGCTATAAAAAGTATATTTTTGCACTAAAAAATTACAGCTATTTTGCCTAAAATAATGAGAATGAGAGAAGCTAATGAGACTAAGTGTTTAACACAGAAATATTTGTACAATTACTCAACAGTCACACGCGCATATAACACATATAAACGACATCTTCAAAATATTTTTGCACATATATTTCCAAGCAGCTTTGATATACGGATACCAATAGCAACAAAGCTTTAACAGTACGCAGAAGGTCGACAAATACTCTAGGAATCGACACCGTAAACCATTTCGTGCATTGTGAAACCTGGTCACGTGTTGTCGTTCAGTTATTCTTGTACAAGATTCCGTTACGGATGATATGATTTGGTTCGTTTCTACTATTGGTCAATAGCATTGAGCTTAAAATAAATGTAAAAATATGTAGCTTTTATGTATGTATCTAAACAAGTATTATATTTTTTGTTTGATAAATCAGAACATCCGTATTTTTGACAATGCATCCGATTTTTTTGTTTCTAAAATGTAAAATGTTTTAGTTATTTTAGCGCATATTCTAGTATTTACTAAACATCCTATAAAAATAACTGATTCATAAACATTATCATGATACACGATTTCACTATATTTATATAATTCTGTATAAATACTAGAACTCCGTGTGTAGTAGTCCTTAGATCATTTCATAGTCAGGAAGATATAAATGTCCCAGACGTCGTGAAAGGCATTAGTAGTCAGGGACTACGCTGTCCCGTCACGGCTGAGCCAAAGCCGAGCTATTGTTCGAGAGAATTTGCCAACGGCGAAAGTATATTAACTGCGTGGCTAGACTCTTTTGAGACCGATAAAGATTTGTTAACGCAATTCTGACCAGGGATTCTTTACTGGACAAAACGTTTAGACCGCGGGATTTCATTCATTTTATATCATCTCTTTTATTTTAGCTTTGCATATCATGTCGTTTGAGAGGGAAGCTTGGTAGAGGTGTATTATTATCATTGTTTTCTTCCTCCCATCTTGACATCTTGCAAGTAAAAAATCTGGATCCCTTTTTTATCTTTATGCGGGAATTATTAGTGATAATATTACGCCTTACACTTTCGTTTTACCCTTATGGTAGTAAGTAAATGCGTTTTAGGTAATATACTTCAACGCTGCACTTTATTTGATAAGACCCAGGACTTATGCCTTCAGTTTTTCTCTAAATATAAACATTTCAGCTGATGCAAATCGAGCTTAAATAGCATAAACAACAAAAATATTTGAAATTCATTCTTATTAAAAATATGAAAAATATTACAAATACACATAACCGTCAATCACAATGTGAAAATGACACTGAATTATATATTATGGAGAAAACTCGCTTTTTTCTATTGTTGCAAGGAAATTGGCACTTGTGTCGTAATTGACGGACATGATACGGACAATGTGACATGCGACACCCCACTTCTTCCACCCCACACAACACAATAAAAACATTACACTAAATCGACTGTACTTGGACCTTGTTTGGCGTAATCCAGTTGTTAATAAATGAAATATGAGTGAGTATACTACAGATATGTCATTTATAAATATACTTAAACAGTATTATAAGAAAATGTTGATAATATTCGATTGTAATAATAAAATTTTCAACAACCAATATTTGGACTTTTTAACTAAAAATGAACACGCTTCAAAGTATTTCTTTGGTTAATTTATATCTTATTTACAATACCTTAATAAGTATAACTACTCAACTAAACATAAATATTTTACCATTTCATAAATATTTACCCGTCTATCGAATCTTCAGTTTACGCCAATCGTAAAATTGGTCTTAATTTTGGAACTTGTATGAAATTATTTCTTTTTTCTGAAGTCTTTATTACAGCAAATTCATTAAAATTTGTTTCTTCATAATCTAAGTGTATTACGTTGATTAATTACGATTAATTTTTTCGCTTCATTCTGGTAAGATATAGTGCGGAGTTGAGATCCGCCACTCAACATGCAACCTCGAGACATTATTGCGTGAAGAAAGCAGAGTGGAATACGACATTTGGTTCTCTTTGAATACTTTCATCTCATCATGACATACATATATAATATAGAATACTTGCTGTCACTATCAGTAAAACATATTATCAATAAATTGCAATGTGATCGTATCGCTATATATCGCAATGAAATTAAAATGTTTCTTACTCACAGCTGGGTACCCCACTATTATGTCCAACATCAAAGGCTTGTGGGGTGATGGATTAGTCGAATGCCACGTGCCAGATAACATAGATATCTATACTAAACGATTGTTTAGCCCGGGGGACAGATTTTGGTCGGTATATTGCATTTGTAGATTTGTAATCGCACTATAAATTGAGTTTCGAGGCAATTCTAATTCTGCATATAAAGTATTAAAATTGAGTTATTACAGAAATACGATCAAAACTTTTGATATTTTAATATTGAATATTTTTTTGTCTGTAATAATAAATAAATGAAAGAAATAAACAAAATTAAGAATAAATGCGTTGCAGATCTGTGACATGTGTAAAGTTCTGTACTTTTTATTTGATTTCCTTTAAATGATTAGTTTTTTGAAATGACGTTACTTGCGCGGCATTTATCTATAATGTGTTTAAGTAGGTATTATGTCTGGTTAAATGATGTGCGAGAATAATATTTCAAATATAATACTCTTCTATAAAGAGTAATTTTATTTGTTATTTATTAAAATTTATTGAAAAAAATTCTCTAATCTATTGTCTATTTTTTTAATGTAAAAAAAATAGTAACTACTTCATTTCCTACCACTCCTTCTAAATATATTCTCATAATAAATTTGTTTCAAGACGAACAAGATTATTCAAAAGCAGCTACAAGGATTTCATCAGATCACCGACTGCGTCTCAATGAGCCCTTGAATATTAACTTTTGCAATTTCACAAAATGGTAATTACACAAATTGTCAAGTGTGCGTAGCTACGCATTATTACCTAGAACTATCTAGTTTTTAGTTATTTAAGTTAACTTATCTTAATTTTATTATATTTCTTAACTTTTTGCGATATGAATTTAACAACAAATATATCGTACTTAGTAATATATGAAAGAGAACCCTAATTATTGATTAAGACCTTTGCCACAAAAGATTTATTGCAAATATCATCATGTCATTCCTCTCACTACTTTCCTAAAAGTGACATTGCATGGTGAATGTCAAGGCCTTTGTGAATATGAATGGATGGATGTTCATTATTCTTACACACAAAAACTACTGAACAATTCCAGGTAAAACTTTACAGTGACATAGCTTATACAACAGAATAGCATATGGGCTAGAATTATAAAGATTTCGTGTCATATGGCTATGATATAAGGATGATTATCTAGTTTTTAACAAAATTTTATAAGCATCTACAATGTACAATATACATATGTGAAACATCTCCTAATTGAAATTTCAACCCATAGCCGACGTGTTCAAGCAACAGATCCTGTAACAAAATTGATTATGTAAAATTAATTTTTATAGGAAGTTTAAATTAGGGGAGTTATTATTAGCAATTACGAGGAGCGAAGTTCACTAATTAGGATTATGAAACCGCCAAGCAACTTCTAAATGTTTGAGCGAAAATCAAAATAGCTCTAATAAAAACTGATAATTAAAACAAATTAAAACTCAAAATTGGTTAAGTTTTAATGTATTATGAAATTTTATTGATCAAAGTTGTTTATTATGTTGTAATTTTATTATTTTTGTTAATTTCAAAGTAGGTCATTAATCAATTCTATATATCATCAATTTAACATGATATATGATGTTGTATTTTATGCGAATTTGTGTACTTCCTTTACTAAGTAAGTAGTTGCCCCTTTTCTTTAAATATAAACTTTTTCCCTGGGTCTTGAACTCACAATATCAAAAATTTAAAAAAATATATAAAAAATATGTATTAAATTAATTTTTACTACAAATAAATTACATTTTGACTTTGTCCGGAAATCCATGCTAATATTGATCAAATATAAAACACCAGTCCATGCTTGAATAATGAATAAATACTCAGAATTTAAATGACCCATTTAAAATAGTCGTCTTATACTATAAGAAATCATAAAATTATCTTTCGACCTAAGATAAGCTTGAATTGAACATTAAGATAATTATTTGCGCACACAGCAATTTTCTTAGCGGGTGGAATTATTGGTTTCTCCCGACAATGCGGGAAGAAATTACCTGTTTACAATCTTCTTGAGCTGCCTTACTGGTATACCACAATCATAAACGTAGTACAGTAAATTAAAAATAAACATTATACAATTTCTATCATACCCAGTAAAATACAATTTTTTGTGTCTTAAGGTTTTAGATGAAATATAGCTTCAGCTTCATAATTTCCATCTTCAAGATTGTTAACGTAAAGTGAAAATTCCCTTCTCCACTTTCTGCCTTAATTTGTGACGTAGCTCAACGCCACGCTTTGTCTTAACAGAGCGAGGAAAAGGAAAGAAATTAAATATGATCATTCCCCTGAGTGATAATCCATTCACAACCATCTATTTTACAGTTAGACAGTTCCTCGCGCCGCGATGGGATATGAAATACAGTATCTTTATTTTCAAATTATATTTTTTTAACGCCTGTTATGGCGCAGAGGCACAAGCGTGCGACTGTAAACGCGACAGGTTGTGAGTTCGATTCCCAGTCAGGAAATGGAATTTTTCATTTGCTGGGTTTGGTAACAAGGCAAAGCGCGGCGTTAAATTCCGTCCCTCAGCACGCAATGCCTCAATCTGGCGGAAAGTGGGGAACGGATTTGTTGAAAGAGAACGGAGTGTTTTAAAACTAGGTTCTCAGATTCTCTCTGCCCACCCTGCTATATGCGGGATACAGCGTGAAGTTAAAAAAAAGAAATATTCAGGTGGTGACACAAAACATAATATTGGGATATTCTTTATCCTTCTCTTATCGTTATTCTTAATTGATCAATGTAATATGGCAATGCGATGAGTATCTATATATAAATACATGAAGAAAAAACTTTGGAAACCATTTTACGAAAATTACGCGGACGGAGAAGCATGAAACTCGGCACACTTATAGTTTATATAGCGAAGGAGTGCACAATAAAATTTTAATAATATAAATGTTACACACACTACCATGATTTGACATCCATGTTTATATAAAGTGACATATACGTCACTACGCAATACGTTATTAACGCATTTACGGGGACACTAGTTATGATTTGCTATTACTTTATATAGAAAATGTGGTTTTATATATTAAAATGTAAAATATGTATTTTAAAATTCACAATAATTTGCTAAATGGTAATAGGAAATAGGAATACGGTTTACCGAAGCGTACAATTGCTGTATGCAGGAGCAATGGAAGACGTGAAATTAGGTAAAAGCCACCCGTGAACCCAGACACGGCATGTAAACTGGCAACGTCTTCATTTCATTAAGGGGAGCGGTGTTAACTCACCCTAAAGTCACGTTTCTTGTAGAAGTACGATAAGTCTTGTTTTAAATATTTTAAAATGAATATTAGAAATATAATAAATTTACAGTTATATTCTATACATATAGCCTATCGCGGCACAGAGGCATAAGCGTGCGACAGTAAACGCGACAGGTTGTGGGTTCGATTCCCACTACAGGAAATGGAAATTTTCATTTCCTGGGTTTGGTAACAAGGCAAAGCGCCGTTTTGAGTTCCGTCACTCAGCACGCTATGCCTCAATTCGGCGGAAAGTGGGGAACGGAGTATCTTGACACTAGGTTCCCTCTGCCTACCCTGCTATATGCGGGATACAGCGTGAATCTATGTATGTATGTTCTATACATATTAATAAAATTGGAGTATCTGTTTGTAATATTAAAATAAACGCTTTTTGCCACATGCATGTATATTATATACGTAAGTATCCACGGTAAATATACCTTATTTTTGTATATTTTTAACAATTTTTGTCTTTTTGTCTGTTTGTTCTAATCTCTAAAATTGCTGGACCGGTTTTGACGAGACTTTTACTGGCAGATAGCCGCGCGTAATAAGGAGTAACTTAAGCTAATTTAATATTCGAAAAATTCTTCAAATATTATAACTTTAACATAGTCACACCTAGTACAAAATAAAATTATAGGGTTAGTACAGAGATTATTACAACTGATATGAAATTAGTGTCATTGTCGAGTGAGAATTAGAGTAGTTGAATGCTTTAATTCCATATAATTTTCCAAATAAGCTGCAATGGCGTTCTTCACTTACTTCATAATTTTGTTTATTCAATGTGCAACCAACCAATATTCCAATAGGACCGAGGTGAATATTCATGTTTCACGTATTACTATGACCATAAAAAAATTAAATCGGATCAAATAAAGACATATGCAAAAGCTCTAAAGACTTTCACTTGAAGCCGTGGCGCAAGATGACAACGTCTGACTGCAGTGGTTGTGGGTTTGATTCCCACTTGAAGCTTCAATATTTCAATTTCCCCGCATTGCTAAGACAAAGTGTACAGTTGAGTTTTGCCGCTTAACATACAATATCTCGAAGGGTGGAAAACGAAGTATCTACAAAAAACGTAAAGCTACTTTCATATATTTTACATACAAAATAATTGATTAAATTTTTTAAATTGTTGTTTAAGAACTGCAGTCCTATTTTTAATATATTTTACTTAGACATGTTTGCTACGCATTGTTTATCAAGTAACTTATGTTTGCTCTGTACATTGCATTAGGGATGTTTGTAAGCAGTCGAGATCTCTTCGGCGAATTGTAACTTGTTACAAGGAGTAGTACTGTTACTACAAAATTATTACCAATGCTTACCTATGTACCTGACAAAGCTAAGGCACTGTCATGGTTAAATTGGAACGAGTTCGATGGAACGTGGATCACACCCTCTTATTAAAGAAAATATTTGATCAAATAAGTGCAAAATTAGCTGAACACATCACACCTACAAGTAACGGGTAAAAAATAAAAATTAAGTTATGTAACGATCCGCTACGCAAACGCTTATAAAGGTGAAATGTGGAAAAATATAAAACATAATAAAATATTATTTGGCTAATTTTCTTCAATTTCGCTTCTACGTTTTAAATTTGAAATCTCGACATTTTCATATTGATATTTCAAAACCTTGCTTTTACAGAGATATTGATAAATGTTATCTAATAATTGTTATTTTTTGACGACTGTCCAAGTAAATGTAAGTTACGTATATTTTTATTTGGACAGTCAAAACAAGTAACGAAAAATTTCTAATCCACAAAATATTGTTTCTATATCTTATATACAAAATCAATGTTCTTTTTTTTAACTTCACGCTGTATCCCGCATATAGCAGGGTAGGCAGAGGGAATCCGAGAACCTAGTGTTAAGACACTCCGCTCTCGTATAATTCCGTTCCGCACTTTCCGCCTAAATGAGGCATTGCGTGCTGAGTGGCGGAACTCAACGCCGCGCTTTGCCTTTTTACCAAACCCGGAAAATGAAAATACTAACATTTCCGAGAGTGGGAATCGAACGCTCAACCTGTCACTTTTACAGGTTGAGGGTTGCCTTGAACAAAATCAAGTTGTAGCATATAAAATATTTTTTTAAATATATATATATTTTTTGATATTATCAAAAAATTTTAAAATACTGTAAAGTTATAAGTAACATCTGACTTCCTTCTAAGGCTTTTTTAGCGTCTGAACTGGAAGTCTCAAGATAAGTTCTTGTTAGTCTCGAGCTCAGTTCTAGATAACAATACTAATTAAATGAATGTTGCTCACAACGAAACTAATTAATATACTTTAAAAGGATATTGTTTTCTCCTTCTGTACTTACAGTATTGTGAATTGTAGGAAATGTGCTTATTCTCTAGTAATATATTGCTCATTGCTTTAAAAATATATATAAAAAATTAT
This sequence comes from Philaethria dido, assembly GCA_033558755.1. Lineage (NCBI taxonomy): Eukaryota > Metazoa > Arthropoda > Insecta > Lepidoptera > Nymphalidae > Philaethria > Philaethria dido. The sequence continues at coordinate 58,321 of JAKGSA010000903.1, forward strand.
AATAATGGCAATGAAAAAGTGTCACGTTACAACTATAAAATAAAGAATCACAATTGCAATATTAGGTTCAATACATATATAGGTTTTCTCTCTCCGCCTCCGCCGATTAAGCACGAGATTTTGAAAACGATTGCGCTTAAAATATGTAATAGGTAAATTTAACGCCTGTCGTGGCGCAGAGGCACAAGCGTGCGACTGTAAACGCGACAGGTTGTGGGTTCGATTTCCACTCCAGGAAATGTTCGTATTTCCTGGGTTTGGTAACAAGGCAAAGAGCGGCGTTGAGCTCCGCCATTCAGCACGCAATGCCTCCATTCGACGGAAAGTGGAGAACGGAATAGTTGTAAGAAAACGGAGTGTGTTAACACTAAGTTCTCAGATTCCCTCTGCCTACCCCGCTATGTGCGGGATACAGCGTGAAGATAAAAAAAAAGAAAATATTTTATTCTATATTAGGTTTTATATGATTTAATATCTGTGTATTTACAAGACTGAAACTTCTTAAATTACACTTAGAAATAAAACGTACAATAATATCCTAATTGCCATTAAGCTCATTATTGCTAAGTTTTGAATATATTTAATACATTTAAACAACGACATAAAACTATAAAATCCAATAAAATAGAGTTGAAACTTAAAATTATACAAACAATACCAATTTTGAACAATTTGCTGCAGTAGCAAAAAGTTGGACTGAAATCTCAGCATACGCGCGTTTGCAACATATTATTATCAATACGGCTCTTGTAAAGGTTTCTCTCTCTAAAATTTCTACGATTTTGTGGAATACCATGAATACTACCATAATGAGTGAACTAAGCTGCTTATTCTGCATGCGCTGTGTAATTTGTTATATTACAGAACATCGTTATAACCTTACAATATAATAACAAATATAAACAAAAGATATTTCATTCTCTCTAGTATTTTGTTCTGCGAGTATCCATTATACTATGAAGTAATAGTAATATTACTATTATGGAAATAGAATTTTAAAGTTTCATGTTATTTTAAAATAAGGCATATATCAGCTTCATTTCTTGATTGGCATCGAATCCACAACCATTGTGCTTAAAGTCAGATGCCGTCTCACTACGCTACGATAGTCTCAGGTTTACTAAGTATACAAGTAACAATGTAAGCCAAGTCCTCATTCCTAAAACTGAAGAGTCGTACACGTCCCCATAGATAGACGGATGGAGTTCGTTACAAGTCTTAAAACAATTAAAGTTTGAATTGAGAGCTCTGAAGACGCTAAGTGCTTCTGTCGATTTGTTTAACTTTCAAGAATAGACAATTGATGTGAATGTAACAACTCGAACAAGTTAAAGTATTATTTTTATTTAGTTATGTAAATAAGAATATTTTAAATCTTGAGTCTATTACTTAGATGATTCTAAAAATGATTTTAAAATATGAATTGAATTAATGTTTTCTACTGTACCTGATATGAAAATTAGGGATTGCAAGTTGGTAATATTTTAAAAGTAAAGATGCCAGTAGTAAAGTGTATTATAAATTAAAATTATAAGCTCATATCAGTAATAGACTAACATATGTAATTGTTATAAAGTATTTGAGGTTTGAATCTCACAGGGGACATCCACTATGGCGACACTATGGTTTCGATTTGATGATTACCTCCCAAGGTTAGGAAGTCAAGGTTTATTTCACTTCTCACATAATTCAAGTCAACAAGTAATAATATTAAAAAAGCCTACTAACTAAACTAGCCTAGTATAGTCATTATAGACTACAAATTAACTTGCAACGACTTCCTTTTTTGTAACTTACTCTTAGAAGTACTCATTTTACCTTTTTGTAATAATTTTATAAAAATTATATAGTATATATCATTTCTAAGTACAATAAATTATGCGGCAATAAAAATTTGCCTCCACATTTTTCTTGTCTCACTGTAAAGACTTCGCTCTGTTAATCTTACCTTGTTAACTTTCAGACATATTTAAATTAAACATGAGACACACAGTAATAGCCTTTCGTGAACTAATTTACATAACAATTAAAAGTAGATTTAAAGTAAGTTATTGTGTCTTTTCTTATTTTATTAACAGTGAGTGAATTTTAGGAATAAACATCTAAAGATGATAGTGTGAATTAACGTTGTGTTATTTTATCTCTCTATATGAAAAAAAATCCAATGATTTTTTTAACACTAAATAACAATTTATTCACTATCTATGACTTTATTTATTTATTTTTCTGTTTATTGGTCCACAAAACAATCAATAATTATCGATTGTATTGTAGAAACGATTGCTTTTTTCTATCTAGACACAGCATGCATTGATAATTATTACAAACAACTCCTATGGCAAGAAATAAATAACAATAAACAATAAAAAATAACACGTAATATTGTTAATTTCTAATTAAAAATTTAGGCAAGCAATGTTCGTATTTAACAATAGATAAAGAGATACAATAAACAAACTATTTAAATATTACTTTAATTAAATTAGTTAGGTACTACTTAATTTATGACTTATTCTTATAAACTAGAGACCCTGCTTACGATTTGCCTTACCAATTTTACATAAAAGTGAATCTGAGTACTACTACTACTACTACTGTAACATTTATATATAAATAATATATATAAATAACTTTTTCTGCACTTCTTCTTCGTGTACACTATATGTATGCCAATTTTCATAGTAATCGTCCGCATAGTTTTCATAAAAACGGATCCAAAGTTTCCTTTCATTGTTCCTTCACGCTTGATAAATATAAGTATTATAATATAATACCACACGTCAGTAAAAACAATAAAAGTGGATGAGACGAAAATAATAAGTATAGGTTAACTTTTTTAAGCACAAAATACTTTTTTCTAGTAAAAGAACTGCTACACTTAATGCTTAGTTTAAGATTATTTTAGTATTTTTTAACTTTATTGTGTGATTTATATAAATAAAATATTAATTCTCTTATAGCTATTACTTTGCAAAATAAATTGGTAACTATAAAACATTACAACTTTTCATTTGCTAAATTCATTTTCCTTAAACTAGTGTCCCCGTTGACACGTTATAAAAGTATGCATGTCAAACCATAGTAGTGTGTGTAGCATAAATATATGATTTTATATATATTTTAATCATTATTTTAAAAAAGATAATATCATTATGCACTCCTTCGCTATATAAACAAATGTGCCAAGTTGCATGCTGCGCCGTCCGCGTAATTTTCGTAAAAAAATACCTTTTTTTTCAAAGTTTTAGCTTCACGTATTAATGTAAAGATGAAATAAATTTGCTTTATACATACAGCCGTATTCAAAAGTTGACAGAGAATTATTTCAAGTATACATTAGTCAAACGTAATGGCGGTAAGTAATTCTCCAACTCTAAGTATTCCACGGCTTTCGTCTCAATATATTAAAGTGATTTATCGACAAAACTCAAAAGACTCCACCAACTTTTGTCGTTTGCCGAAAGAAACAGATTTTCTCTGACTAATGAAACAGCCATTTTGTCTTTAAAACACGCCCGGCCTTTTAAAAGTTAAAAATGAGTCGCGATATAATAAATTTTAAAAATATCTCTTTAATTTACTTGCCAGGATAAAAAGACAGTTGCTATCTGCATGTTTTGTTTGTATCTTATTTAAAGGAAACTATTAGGTATGAGTTTTGAGCAATGGTTATGGGACAAATCAATCTATAACCTAACATATAGTTTTTTTAGGGGTAGGAGGTAAGTAGTAAAGGCAATATTTGGAAAGATTTTTATTTTTAGCTTCACGCTGTGTCCCACCAATAGCAGGGTAGGCAGAGGGAACAAGAAAACCTAGTGTTGAGATACTCCGTTATCTCTTAACATTTTCGTTTCTTTTTTGATTGAGGCTTTGCGTGCTGAGTAGACGGAGCTTAACGCCGCGATTTGCTTTGTAACCAGAGCGAGGAAATGAAAATATTATATATAATAATATTTGGAAAGATACATACTGGTTATAAAAATATTGAAATAGGAATACGAAATTTAATGCAGAGCACATATAATATATAATATTATATATTTTTAATAAACCGTACAATATTTTGAACAGATTTGAAAATCACAATAAGTTTTCTAAATTGAGAAACATGGTTTTGCTCTGTTGTATGTATGTCTTCGGGCAAATTTCACACCTATCTACAAAGTAGTGTTCCATGTAGCAGGATTTCACAGATAAATGGCATGATCACACACAAAACAAGCACGACTGTCACGTTCACTTGATAATCTTTGTTAGAGAGACATAGAAAATTCATTAGATTTATTATACTATAATAAAATTAATAGTTATGAATATAAGTAAGTATTTTCACTTTAGTCGAAATGTTTGAAATTTTATCCATTTATTTTGTGGAATAAACCCAATGGATGAAATCCTAGTGCATAGTGCTCCATTTTACAGATATTTTTATGATGCTTAACGGAACTAATTAATTTAACTATATAACTCCTCGGCGACAGTCTGTTTAGTCAGATCTTTGATTAGTTTTCAGCCAATATCGAATGCCAAATAAATCTTATGTTAAATAATGGAGTATTTTTTAAAATTATTTAAGTTAAGTTAAGTCATATTTTTTTTGCCCCATGCACATCTCGGATATAGCAGGACAGAGATAACCTAGTGTTACGACACTATATGTATTAAGAGACGCAGTTCAATAGTGCCTTTACCAGATAAGAATAAGAAAATAACTTAAATATAATAATTCCATTGAGTGAGAATCAAACCTCATTCATATTTTGCCCCACTGTTATTATAAAAATTTACATACATTTTACTAAGAAATTTTAATTGGTTTATAATACGTAATACTATATCAAATATGTAAATTGTAGGAATACCCTTATAGATTATTTCATTCACATTAAAAACTCTTTTTTATTCCAACACAATAAAGTGAACAGAACAATCGCTTTCATATTGCGTGATGACATTACACTTTATTCAATATCTGACTACGAATATTAAACAATAATTTTAAGTCATAATTGCTTTTTAATGTCCAAGCTGGTGTAATAAATTTAACCTGGTCATAGTGGAGCATTATGCAAAAGTATGAACATTTTCTCGGCAACATTATTCGCAACTGTGTATCTATTTGCAACGTTGGGAATAAATCTGAATAAATAAATACTACAGCACGTGCATACGGCAGTAAAGTCGCGGTAGTTCACTACCAGCGATGCTAAGAATTGGGTTACTTTAGACTTGTGTCTCAGAAAAAGATATGCTTTTTTCTAAAAGCTAGTTTGAATGTCAGTATTGGGTGATTATCCTAAATTAAATAGGTATGCTTATGTCCATTACGTCACATTTATCTTAGTTTACTATTCTTCTGAAACGATAATTTGAAAAGAATATACTGATGTACTAACAATTTTCCACTGTATCAAATAATATATTTTTTATATGAAGGCTATTATGATTACATATTTATACGAATATGTATATAAATACAACTTTAACATTTTATTAAGAAAATAATGCTCACATTTAATGAAGGTGAAACAGAAAATTTCTGAAATTTCTTAGAATAAGAGTATGAAAAGGAAAATGGCTGTGCTAAAAATGTATCGGAAAGCGGCCTGTCTTGAACGTGTTTGACCGTCCTACGTATACTGTTTCACGATGTTTAATTTATCTACCCTTAAAAATATATGTATATACTACTTATATGCGAGGATTGTGAGATTTATAGATGACTACCTTTCCGCCCGCGGCTTCGCCCGCGTGAAATTCGGTTATATCGCGCGATATGATAAGGAGTATCCTATAGTCTTTCCCAAGGTCTAGACTATTTGTCAAAATTGGTTAAGTGGTTTATGTGGTGAAGTTGTAAACAGTTAAACAATCTTACATGATCTTATGTTTGACAATAAGGAACTTCCATACAAACTTTCATCCCCTATTTCAACCCCCTCTATCATTTTTTTCGCGATAAAAAGTATCCTATATCCTTTCCCAAGTTTAGTTCTATCTTCATACCGAATTTCATCAAAATCGGTTCAGTGGTTTAGGCGTGAAAGCGTAACAAACAGACAGACAGACAGACAAAGTTACTTTCGCATTTATAATATTAGTAAGGATTGTTACTCTTTCACGTAAAATCTACTAAACGGAACTAGATGAAATTTTCAGTAATGTAGCTTATATATCAGAATAACACATATGCTACTATTTCCAAGGACTTTGTGTAATTTTTCTATAATATAAGTAAAATATTAAACAATTCACTTGCTGCCATCATTATCGAATATGCATATATATCTTACCTGGAAGTTAGTTTTAAATTTACATATCATTAGCTCGTTCTCTCAGAATGTCATTTATATTTCACGCTAAGCTTGTAGTAGTGGGAACGTATAACGTGTTTCTTAAACATGAATTGCTGGTCTACTACGACTGCAAAACAAGTCGCGAGAAGCGTACTCGCGTGACATGGCAAATGTTCCAGTATTTGAAGTCTGAATTTGTATTTCGTGTCTAGATACTTTGAATTTTTAACTTATGCTTTTACTATAGTAGTTTTCTAGAAGAATGTCGTTATGTTACGAAAGCAAGTAGTACTTATTCTAGTTATTACTTATAGGTTTTTTATGATACAAAATAAATTGCCAGTACAAATAATTGTGAATATTTTAATAGTTACAATATATATGTATAATTATAAGATATTGTATATAAAATATAAAATTTAAGTAACAATTAGAGGAGAAATAAAAACTTGATAGCGTTTATCTCTCAAACGAATTATACCTCCATTTACACCCACATCGCCCACTACTAATTGAATAAAAGAATCTTATCTTATGTATCTTAATAGGTTATGATAAGAAAATTGAAGGACCAAATAAATTAATTCAGTTAAGAAGTAAGAATACTCTTACTTACTTTTATTAAAATATTTTTATTAAAATCTATTTTCTAAAATTTCACAACATCATCTTGGTACAGTTGGCATACTATTTCGTTTAACAATGACAGTCCGAGGAGATGAATTGACATTTAAAAATAATTGACTGCTGAAAAGACAGAGGCAGGTCGCTGGGTGGGTTTGTTGAAAAAGCAGTCAAAAGTGGGGAACGGAGTGTCTTAACACTAGGTTTTCATGTTCCCGCTGCCTACCCTGCTATATGCGGGATTCAGCAAATAAATAACAGTCAAGCAAAGGTAAGCTTTTATAGCTTAAATGCCAAAAAATGTGTTTTGGCTAGTCTGATAGGGGGAAGGACGATATATATAACGGTTGTGGAAGGGCCCAGCAGGCGCACGGTGAACGCTATGGTATTTCGTCTAGTCTCCAGACTAATACGCAATGTATGAAGTTGATTCGCGTAATGATTCTAATTTGAGCAGGAGGTGACAGTGTCTTAGTTAGCTTTTCTGGGGTGAGCATAATAATATTTTTTGTAATTTGTTTTTAATAGAATAATATGATTTACAAAAAAAAATTGTAATAAATTGCAAAAATACTAGTTAATATGATAACAAAAAAATTTGTACATACATATATGAATAAAACTAGTTCCAAATAATTGTAATTTATATATAAATACGTGAAGCAAAAACTTAGTACCCTTTTTTACGAATATTACGCGGACGGAGGAGCATGAAACTTGGCACACTTATAGTTTACATAGAGAAGGAGTGCATAATGCTAATAATTTTTTAAAATATTGCACAAAAAGTATATTAATTTGATAAAATAAATGTCACACACACTACCATGGTTTGACATGCGTATTTATATAAAATGACATATAAACTGCTAAAGACAACGCGTTATTAACGCGTCAACGAGGACTAGTTTATATAAATGCACAATATTTAATTAACGGAAAAAACATAGTAAGTCCATCTAAAAAGCTAACTTTTAAAACGAGTGCCTCGTTAAAATGTCGTTGAAGGTTAAGTGGATAAACAAGTTAAACGAATTTTCCTCTCTTAATACAGCCTCTCATACAAATGACGTAATTTTACGTTGAATTGAAAATACTATGAATGCAAGGCTGCAATTGCCCGAGTCGCTTAGCATAATACGGTAATACCATTTCAGCAAAGACTAAGGGGTGGAATCAAAAAAAAATACGGTGGAGTTGCTGCGAAACAGATTATTATTTGTAAGTTGAAGAATAAAATATTTTGAATTTAAAAATGATATGATAGATAAATAAATCATAACAATATCAATGAATATACTCTATTATACTCGTATATGGTACAATATACCAAGGAGTTTAAATTTTTAATAAATTGAAACAAGCAAAAATTGAAAATTTCGTATTTTAGAAGCAATAATATAATATCTTGCAAATTTTATTTTCATTGTGTGTGGTTAAAAAAGCTAATTCAATTCAGCTATTTAGATAGATTATATGTATAATTGATTTTATTAAGCATTTATATGTAAGTGTCTTTTTCGAACAGAGTGAACTTTGTCTTCCATAGCCGTCCATAACTTTTTGATCATTGTGTTTGAGTTTCGAAGCTCGAAACTCAACATATAACTCGAAAATCAACTTAAACTTACATAAAATATATGAGTATGTAAATTAAATTTGTAACATGAGCGAAATTTTAAGTTTTATAACTACAACAACATCAGGTGGAGGATAATTTTAATTTGGACACCTTGAAGCATATGCACGTGTTAACAACATTTTAGCTAAACATACTATACTGGCATTGAGCTTGGTATTCTCATTACAGCTCTTCTGAATTTATTTACACAAGGGTCATCTAAGAAAATGAGAATGGATGCAAGCCAAGGCGTGCCTGGTAAATTTACAACTTCTATTTGGTGAGATCCGCTAGCTTTAATGTTAGTATGTGTTAAGTGTGTTCTGGGCGCTGTATGGAAATGAGATAGATTTAAGAGAAACGAGACGTTAATTGTTATTTATTTACGTATTACTTTGTATCGTTGTGTATGTTTACCGTATAATGTATTCACAAACATGGTCGGTAAGTTTTTCTTTTGTTTAGAATTTTAAATTGCTTAATGTACTGAATTAAAACTGTATTCTCTTTGTTGTACTACAAATAATATGTAAAGTCAATGAACTTTTTCCATCATAAATATCTTTTAATACCGTTTGATTTTATTTTCTCGCACTAACCCTTCGATGACGTATTGTGCAAATTGTGAATCCCCTAAAAATAAATAAAGGACTTGCAAGACACCAGTTTTCTGTATTCTACATTTGCACTGAATTACCGACCTTGTTATCTTCCCAACTTATTATTCGTTCTAAACAGAGGGTGCCTCAAACACACCACTTAGACACCAAACAAGGGTGTATTAAGTGTGAGTTAAAATTTATTCTTGATTTGATTCCACCCTCCCTCGGAGGAAATTCAAATAGTGCATGATGTTGAGCAATACTGAGTTTGTGGGATTCTTCTCTGCAAATTGGACGCCTCAGGCAATATAGTCACTAAAAGAGAATTGGACAGTGCATGCGTCTGTGTTTTTTTTACATACATCCATGCACAATTATCGTCTGCTTCATTTGTATGGGAGGGGTCTACGAAGTTGATAGTGATAATACAGAGGCTATCTATGGCGTCATAACTAGCATCGTGGAATCAATTACACTACTTGATAAAAAACAGTTTTTTTAACGCGATTATTTTTGTGTGATTCGTATCAAACATATCTATTAGCTCAAAATTTTAAAATATATTTATATTTTCTTTTTATGATTTTTTTTACCATTTTTCATCAGATATTAGGTTATTTCGGATTGAAAAATGGTTTTTTTTTTGCTTTTCGTCGGTCGATTTTGAATTATAGTTTGCCTAGTTAAGAACCAACAGCAAAAGCCTAGCATCGTAGGACAACATTTTCCTTGGTAACACCCTCTAAATAAGAGATTTCTTTATGAAATTAAGGAGTAAACTAAAAAATGCTATGCCTATTTCATAACTACGTACGATAAGAAAAGTGTTAATGGACATTAAATTAAAAAAAAAATAGAATGATTTTTAAGTAATAGGATTGTTTTTTAAAATAATTTCCTTAATTAACCATTTCTATCTAAATATAAATTACCTTAATCTTCTTCAACACAATAGTATTAATATATCAAGATAAGCTAAATAGAACTTAATATGAGTGTGCAAAAGTGCATATCCCAGTTTCAAAACAAAGGTGACGATAAAGGCTCCCTTTGCAAAACGAACCCTGTCATCTGCCCAAATCAATCTTAAATATTGAATTTGCGTCGTAATCGGATGGCAACTTTTCACGAGTAGGGCCTCTATTACGTTTCATCGCAATTTGTTTCAAATTTTTACCTTCCGCTTTATATGGCGCTTGAAACTTACAGACGGGGTCGAAATTTTAATTGCAAATGTTTGGATTATTTTCATAAATTGATCATTTTTGTTTACTTATGTTGAATGTTGTTGGCAAAGATATTAAGACACGTTTCTTACGTGGTTTTAAGTATTTGCTTCTTTATATTTATTTATATTTGCAAATTTACCGTACTTTTCAGCCATTTTATAATTTACACTTTTAGGTTATTTAAAGATTTTTCAAGCTGGGTGTATCTACACTATATAAATACTAACCCGACAACTTTGACAAGCATATGTTGAATTTTTCCAATTTATAGAATTAATATGCCTTGTTATTTATATGTGCGGTTTTAAATATTGTATGGAATTATGGTTGAATTTAATGAACAATTTGCACGGATATGGCTGAGAGAATGAAGCATCCCCATGCCAGTAGCAGTATTTTTTAAATAATTGTGTATTCGTAATAGTATTGAAAAATGTTTTTAATATTTGTGTTCTTTACTAGCTCCTCTCAGTCAAATTGTGTCCAATGTTAGCTGATATAAATTTTCAACTAAAAATATCGATTTTTATATGAAATTGATGATTCAAATTTAGCAAAAAATATAATATAATATTTTAATTTTTAATTATTAATATTTTGGAATAAATTGTTGCTAAGTAATAAAATTCGCATATTTTTCTTTATGATAAAACTAAAATGAAGGAATTACTGTGTAACAATATTAATGCAGATTTTTCATGGTCCATACACTTTGCCAATTCGCTGTGGGATTACGGCACGTCAATGGCTGCTTGTTGGAACTTCCCGGTTAAACCTTTCCCTCCTCTAAGTACATACTTTATTAATTAAATATTTTGAGTTTCAAAACCTAATCCCCGAAGACAAAAGTTAAAATATAAAAACGCGTAGCTATTCAAATATTCAGCTAGACAACTCAGTGGCTATTTTGAGATATATGCAATAAATATGGCTTCCAACGTACCTTTATCTCGTAATTACTTTGTTTGTACGTGGATTATTTTGACGATTTTGGTCAATATTTATATTATTTGGTGAATAAATTATGAATTCGGCGTTGAGTTCCGCCACTCAACACGCAATGCCTCAATTCGGCGGAAAGTGGGGAACGGAGTGTCTTAACACTATGTTTCCTCTGCCTACCCTGCTATATGCGGGATATAGCGTGAAGCTATGTATGTATGTAAATTATGAAGATATCTCATACTTCAATAATAATTGATATAAACCATGAAATTTTTAATCTCAATTATAAAGATAGATATATACATCTGTATAAAATACCCATCTATCATTACATTTATATAGTTTGTTGTTTAGACAATAATAAAAGTTACCTTTTTTTTTTTTTTGACACTCCCACATTCTACCTGATGTGCCCCCGCGATTTGATACGGGCGACACAACTGTTTGATATTTAATTGTGTAAAATTAATACAGTTATATTTTTTATATCAATTTATATAATTTTACTTATTAGATATATTACTACTTAGTTAATAAAAATTATCTTATATTTACAGAAGTGCTCGTACATGAATGCATCTAGAATACTAATGTTATTTAGTCTAATGCGAAGCAAGAGCCAATTAAATTCAAGCGAGAGTAAGAAAAACAAACTCGTGCATTTCCATTATATTCAGTGCATTTACAAGATGTTGCTTTCATTCCTTACATAATAAATACGTACTGGGAGTACAAGGAAGCTTGCTTGTTATGTTTATATATTTGTCCAGTTCATTGAAGCGGTTTCCTTGATATTTGTGAAATTCAGTAGTTTTATATAACTTAAACACGGGATTATGTTTCGCAGGTACTTTCTTTGGATGTACGAAAATTTGCATATGTACTTTTGTTGCACGTACTTAAGCTATCCACAAGTATTGATGTAGTAGTCAAAGAAAAAAAATATTTTTCTCCTACCCTCATACCAAAGACACCTCATTGTACTTCATACCTTACTTCATACGTTTACCCTATGATAATCATATATTTCAAAGTGCTTATATCTATATCTTATATAATTTCTTATCTATATATAATTTAGTGATTTTTTCTTTGAACGAGATGAGCAAAAGAAATAAAATAATATTCGAGGAGAGAATCGAAGAAAAATATTTCGTCGAATTCGTCGTAGTGTTGTTGAAAAAGGTTTGATTACGAACTTGATTACCAAGAATCGATAATAATACAGCCAAATCATGCATTAATAAAAAGGGTAGCATTCGGTTTTCTCATTTAAATAAAATAGTACGAGAGATATGGGAATAGTTTGTAAGACATGAAATTGTAATATTTGCGCTATATATGTACATATATGTATATTATTATAGTAAAAAATGTCGAAGTTTATTATGTATCAATATTTTTTTAGTTCGATGACAAATATATTGATTTATTTGTAAGCAAATGCATTGCCAAATAAGTTCATATCTTAGAGATCTGATCTAGATTCTATGACTGCTGGGGCGTTATCTATATCTTAGACAAATTTATTATAACATGACTTTTCTCATTTTTATTCACTGTAAAAATTGGTACCGATTAGGGATAAAGAAAAATAATATATAGCGTCGTTCCTAATTTGCATTATAATTCATAATTTGTGTTTTGTCTACTATACGTGATACTGGCAGATTATTTTGCGCCTGTCATCGCAAATTCAGGCTATTAAGCAAAATATACGAGTATATATGTCGATATCATTAGGAAGACGACAAGATGGAGTTATAAAAGTTAAATTATATATTTTTTTTGTAAAATTGGTTTTCTATTCAGTTCTTGTACATGTCATCTGTCATTATAAATATAAAAAACATGTTCCTCAATCAACCAAAAGACGCTCGTAGTAAGGACTGCCATTTTAAATATATTTTTTTCTATTTAAAAACTCGTAAAAGAAATGCAAAGTGCAGAAGAAATAGCAGGGAGGAACTAAGTTGAACTATCTTTAACGACTTATATCAAGTAAGTATAATTAAGTTCTCTCAAGAGTCTAAGTCTTATTGTCTTGAACACTTCTATACAGGCCGTAGTACCTCCTATTGGAAACTTTTTCGAAGATCTGCTTCAAGAATGTCAATCATTTATAAAAAAATCAATCATTCATTCATCGCCTCACACATCCACCTTAAATGTTTGATCGTATGTAGCAATTGCACTTAGTGCATATATTTATGTAATTTTTAAAATTACGCTAAATTACATAAATTACATAATTTCTATAAAATTTTTAATTTTCACAGATCCTAGTGATAAAATATATGAAATAATAAAATAAAAATATTATTGGTCGAACCAAACTTTTTAGAGCAATGGGAATTTTTACTCAAAGGCAGATTCAGGATTTATCTCATCAGAGGAGGGAAATAAAAATAACTTAAATATAACCGTTCACTCAAACCGTTTTAATTGTTTATTATATTATCAGATTCAACAACAAATCAAAGAATAAAGAAACATAAGCAAGTAAAAGACCTAAGAGTTTTGATCGCTTCTTATAATTTCTATTATAAGCACATTATTAATAATTCAGGGTACATGGATTCAAATCTTGCTTCATTAAATTATTAGAAACAAAATCGCCTTAATTACATCCATAAACGAACTACAAACGCGTAATCTTGCCAATGTACCTCTTTTTAATAATGCTATATCAACATTTCAGATTCATATTCAGTCAAACAAAATAATTACCCATCCGCATCCCACATTATTAAAAGGAAAGCATTTCATAAAAATGTGTATAAACAAAATGTACAGAACGTTTCATTAAAAGAAAACACAGTTAATGCTCTCTCATAAAAAGGGAAACCGTTGTAACTTTCTTTCCCATTAAAAACATGGAGATAAGCTTCGTCTGCGCTGTCAACTCATACATCGTTAATTTTGCGAGCCTCTACTTTTTATTGTTGGTAATTTTTCCTTACTCCGTAAATATATTAGCTGAGCTGACAAGGTTCCTACTTTTTTCGAAGAAAAGAAAGCAAATGGAACATCTTTCCCGTAGCTTTTATTGTTTTTCGGAACAATTATTCTTTTATTAATTACCGAATAAATTCACGTAAACCTGTACTGGGAAATACATTTGATTAATTTAGACTTTCGATAATTTATAGGAATAGAGAAAGCTTCAGAACCTTAACTTTACTAAAAAAACTAACTAACTTTTTTGAATAACTAGGAATAAAGCTTGACTGACTTAGACTTTCTGATAAGAAATCGTAGAGTTCTATGTTCTACGCTAGTGCCTTAAGTGTCTTTAGAAGAAGAAGAATATATAAAGGTATATCTTTATACATTAAATTATCCATATAACCATATAGTATAGGGATACATAAATAAATCTCATGCGATTTTCTATTAACCGCTTTTCCACGTAAAATGACATTCAGGGTAACGTAGAAATGTGAAACATTTCTTACCTGGCTATTGCTGGGTCCACGCATATAGCTTATGCTTAAGGTAGGAGATGCGCGCGTCTGGTCAAAGTCTATGCCCTCCCCTCAGTAAGGCTTTCGGTACCGGGAAGGGTGCACGCGGAATTTCCACTTCCGCCCAACACGCTACGTACGAATGTAATGTTAGAAGTTCATTGTGCTGTGCATTGTGTAAATGACTCGGTGTGATTGGACTTGTTTGTACGTTTGCAGGAATTTTCAGGTACGTGAATTTTCTATGAGTTTCTGTTGTGTTTAAAGTTCATTTATTTTTATTTGCAAATTTCTTTGTATATTATGTAATGTCGAAAAATATTAGTTATTCTAGTTGGATTGTTATCTTTTGGTTCTAATTCGATTTTTTCTTCAACTTAAGTATCCATATAATGTATAATTTTTTAATCAGTTATTCACATAATTTAGGGAGGGAGTCTTATAAAAACTTAGAAAAAAGTATAATTGTAAATATAAATATATATACTATTTAAATTAAATAATAAATTATATGTCATATATATGTATATAAAAGATATAGAAATGAAACCAGGAAAATGATTAAAAAGAAAATATTCATATATGGAGTTATAAAACTATGTTTATTTCGATAGCCTCAATGGTTCACCTTTCAACTACCCATTCAAACTTTTACATTTATTATGAAAGCTGTCAGTGCTGCTAAAGCTGAAGCTCAACTTTGAAATGGCAAACTTTTGTATGACTCAGTCCATATATTGAAAATAAAATTTCTCGTTATCATATTTCATATGGCAGGTTTAAGAGATTTTACAATTAATTCATTTGTATTTGTAGTAACGTTTCCGTTTTTAAAAGTTATTACTACTAAACTAAAGATTAAATTAACTTAACTTAAAAAATATAATAAAATTTGTGGTAAATTAGTATTAAATATGCGTAAAATATTTTTTTCGCTATTCTCGCTCCTGTAAGGAGATCAGCTTAAAGCTAAAAATATTGTAGTCATCAGACCCGGACACGTGCAAATTTCAAAGTAATCCATACAAGGGCCAACATAGCGATTTTATATTGCAATATAGAAATAAAGATTCAGATGAAACTGACAGCTTGCTATAAAAATAAAAAGTTTATGGTATGTCAGATAATCGTAGCTCGTCCATAAATCTATGTATATATTTTTATAAGTATACACTTTATGTCTTCGATCTATATTTTTTTGGGCTAATATAATTTAAGATAATAGTTAGTACAATAAAATACAGGGATAATTTTTGTACCTCAAGTTAGAAGCGTCGTAACATTTTTCGGTGCATAACCTAGGTGATTTCTGATTCGAAAATCAGTAGATTTGAACAAAACAGAAATCTGCTTAATTTTTTGTTTCATAAAGACGACTACTTATTGCGTCGCATCCCACCTACGCATGCTTACCTTTAATAGTTTAGACGGTTCGGCTGATTAATTTACTAACTTTGTAGCTTAGTGAATATTGTAAATTATGAATGATCACAAACAATAACAATAGCAAGATTTCAACTAATGACAACTAAAATTTTATCGTGGTATAGTTAGGTAACATTACATCAGACATTGTGTTATCCAAAGGTAGTGGATTCAAATTCTGCTAACCAAGTTTTCCTTCGTATCTTCTACGAAAATTGAAACCATAGTGATGCCTAATGTCTATCATAACATCTGAATACGCGGAAAAGCAAATAATATTTATTTTAATTATTCATGATTTATTGCAATATGTTATAACTATCATAGAGATATATATGAAGCATATATATTAGTCGAGTTAATAATAATAATTATTAACACTCTTTATTGCACACCAGAAAGACACAAAATAAAAACTTCTTAATATTTATAATAGTACAATGGGCGACCTTATCGCTAAGAGAGCGATCTCTTCAAGGTAACCTTTAGGTAGAGGAGAGAATATATGAAATAGGAGGGGGTGCATAGATCAGTTAATAATCCAATATAAAATTATAAAAAGTACCTATAAATACACATAAATATACAATATACATACAAAATTCCGTTCCCCACTTTTCGTTAAATTGCTTTTTTTTGCTTTGCCTTGTTACCAAACCCAGGAAATGAAAATACTAACATTTTCTGTAGTGGGAATCGAACCCACAACCTGTCGTGTTTACAGTCGCACGCTTGTGCCTCTGCGCCACGACAGGCGTTTGGCGGAAAGTGGGGAACGGAATTGTTGAAAGAGAACGGAGTGTCTTAACACTAGGTTCTCAGGTTCCCTCTGCCTACCCTGCTATATGCGGGATACAGCGTGAAGTTAAAAAAAATCATAATACATAAATAAATAAATATATGTTAAGTAAGTTCTAAGTAATGGTGAAAAATCATAATAAAATTAAAAAATACAAAAGGCATGGATCATATGTCCGTTGAGAATAAAATAAAAGCATATAAAAAGAGTATCGTAAAGGGCGAAAAACAGTAAGTAATTCCAGTTCAACTTATTTTGTTTGGTGGTAGGAGGTTCGTCCTCCGTCTGGCTCGCGACCACTATTATGTCAAAGACGAACCGCCAAACATCTTATGATGTATTCTGGTTCGATGGCATGTAAGCCAGGTTTTCCTCTTTCCCATCCATCCTCACATTGTCGTCCCCTTCCATCTGTATCATTTAGGTTGGCAACGCATCTATAACATCTCTGGTGTTGTAGATGTTCATTGGCAACCATCAGGTGGTCCATCTGCGCGTTTGCCATCCGTTATAAAAAAAAAAACAGTACGTACTGTTTAAAAATAGACCCGAAAAATAAAATAGACCGCGAAGTTGTGTGTGACATGATAGTTGTTGGTTAAAATTTCTTTCAGAGGAGTATATATTCGTATTATAAACGTTCATTTATTTGGTTAGAGAGTAAAAAGTTGAAGATTTCTATGAAATATCAGAAAAGTATGAGACGAAGAGTTTACATTTGAAATGGTGTGAAAGAACAAAGAGTATTAACTGCCATTTCCAGCCATCACAGTTGTGATATTACGATATAAGCCTGAGATTGCTATTACTATTTTAAATATGATAATAATTATAATTCTTTGTATGGGCATTAATGGATAGGTTTTTTATAATTTTTAGGTAAACTTTTTATTTATGCTGGATATTTATTGATAAAAAAAATATATTTTACAATAAGTACTAACCACTTGTCCAAACAGAAAACACAGGAAATAGAAAAAAAGCATATAAATTACACCAACGCGTTGGACACCGAACAATACAAACAAAGATGTCAGGAATAGAGTCATTTAAATCCATTGTACTCTGAAGATTCCCCATTGAACCAAAGTATTGGGCAATACAAATTTTAAAAGATAATACTTACTATTGTCAACTTTATGTTTGTACAAATAAAGTTTATTTTAAGCTCAATGTTGGCACGTTTATTTTTGTGTCGCATTACAAGCAAACTGATAAAATAGATAGAAGCAAATGCTATAAAGGAACATAACAAAAGGTATTATAAATAAATTACTTTTTAGTTACTGTAATATGTGTAATGAATGAAAAATATGCTCCGATAATATCAATTTCTTCTTCTTTAATTTAGAGACAAGCCATTTCCTGTCTGTAAGTAACTTAAAGGGTTACCGGTAGTGCCTTCTATCAACTAATACGTATATTTTAATAATAATCTATACAATTTTTGATTGATTTTAATAATAATCATAGCACAGTTGTGATGTCATATTCGTATCAAATCTTGAATGAGCAAACATTATTATTACGTAACTTATTCTAAAATAAATAAATATTCCACAGCATAGTTAGACAAATTACGATACAAGGTTCTATTTAAGGTCCAATATGCTCAAAATGACCTTAATGAGAAGAACGGAAAGACATATCACTTAGATCTTTGTCTATCTGACGTGCTGATGAAGAAAAAGGTACAATAATGACTTTATACGTACTGATCGGCATTAGCTACCATTTAAATTATAGTACTAATAGCTTTGTCTACTTAATTTATTAAGAGAGTGTGACAGTTCAATCGACGAGGCAACATCAAAGTGAAATTTACCACATTATTTATCAAGCTTTATCTCACGACTAAGCGCCCATGCTGTAGGCATTGTTCAGTAATCGGAACACCGGCCCAATCCCATTGAAACAATACTAACAATTTATACACTTTTATCTGATGTCGCGTCAAGCGGGCGTATCTATTACGAAATTGCGATTTGATAAATCGCCAAACATTATTATGGGCGGCGAAAGAAATAGACCTACTCAACCTGAAAAAACTGTGGAATCCAAAGAAGTGCTCCACAAAATCATTCGTTATTTATAAGTTATAGAGTTTATTTTTCCTAAGCAGAAAGTTAAACTCATTTCATCAAAAATAAGCATTATTAGTAAAAGGAAAATATTATAGCACGGGCCCTTTGACGATGGCGAGTCTTTTACTAAATTGGCTGCATTTTAAGTAAATATTCACCATGATATTAAAATAAAATAGTGCCTCAGAATTTTCTTCTGAAGAAAATATTTTTATATAATTTAATATTGATTTGAGAAAGAAGACTGTAAGAGCATCGTTATATTAAAAATTAATATCTTAAAGTTATTCTAAGAGTTTTGAATAGAGGTATAGAAGCACTATGGAGGTTGACATTTTTTTCATAGATCCTTATAAATATTGCTCGTCTCAGTGTGTATTTAAATTTTGCTCAGTACGAAAATACTAAACTATCCTATTTATGGCCTAAGTTCTTTAGTAATTTTTGCAAGAAAAGAATATTTTGAAATATGGAGGACGTATATAATACTGTTCGTTTGTTCGTTAAGTTATTATTAAAATAACAATGACAGAAAAAATAAAATTTTGAATACCAGCCACTTTGTATGCGTTAATTATTTAGCTCTATTTAAGGTCAATTTCTGTAGGTCAAATCTTTATATTTTAAATCTCTTATGGGTTAATATTTGGCATACAAGTTATATACTTCAGCGACAATGCGTGGATTGATACACCATCGTATATTTAATAGGGCGCATACAAAAAACCAGTCAATAAAGCTACACATTTCACCTATATTCATACATCTATACATACCTGCACTTTCATCAGTCATTCGGAAAATATCGGATCATATTTAAGTTTGTATCTCAAGTTCCATATCGCTTACAGTTAAAAGTTCTCTCGTAAAACAATCTATCAATAAATTGTTCTAAGTGAATATTTTACATTATATCATACTTTGTCTCATAAATAATTCCTTTGCCATTTCAATTAAAACTTGTTTTTGTTTATGACTCGGCGTGATAAAGTCCCATTAATTTTGGTATTAAATATCGTATTGAAGTTTGAAACGAAATCATAATATCATTGCATACTAAATTTGCACGACACACAGTAAATTATGCCAAGTGACAAAATTCAGTTAAATATTTATGTATATCAACAGTAGCCTTTTATAAACCGTCAACATGTTACGGCTACAATTATAGTTGACAGTAAAAATATTTAAAAACTTAACATGGAAACAATTTTATTTTTAATTTTTTTGACATAATGGATGATGAATGATTTAATTATGAATTGTAAACTTCTTTAGTGGCGTAGCACACTTTTTGTGATGGGTAAAAAATGTTAAATTCGTTTCACGACACGTGACCTGATCAAGAATTCGTAAGAAGTTGCCAAAATTGTCATTTGTGTACGATAGGGCAATAAATTAATATTATATTTTACCATACATACATAGCTTCAAACTATGTCCCGCTAATAACAGGGAAGGCAG
The DNA here is from genome assembly GCA_033558755.1 of Philaethria dido. Taxonomy (NCBI): domain Eukaryota; kingdom Metazoa; phylum Arthropoda; class Insecta; order Lepidoptera; family Nymphalidae; genus Philaethria; species Philaethria dido. Next base: position 78,880 of record JAKGSA010000903.1, read on the forward strand.
AGGGAACCTAGAGTTAAGACATTCCGTTCCACGCTCTCCGCTTTTTTCACTTTTAATTTTTATCATATAAATACTATTATACAGATAATTTAAAGCAATTCGTGCAAAGTGATTCCTTAACCATTCGAAAACATCAAAAATGTACAACGATAATACTCAAGTTTTCACCTCTGCCGGCACTCCCGGAGTGCAAACCGTTGTTTTTTTTTAGTTTTATTATTTTGGTCATAAAAAAGTTCTAGGTATTCAGTGGTTAGCCAAAACCAACAATACGTTATACAATCTCTATAGAACAAATAGACACCAGGTTGGTTCTACGCTGAAGTCTATTAAGGAAGCATGCCAGTAAATTATCAGCCCGCTTTTCCTCGGTAAGGGATGATCGCGTGCCCATGTCTGACGGGGCCGCACGCGATATCAAAATTTCCTATACTCCGCAGATTACGTAGTGACTATTACTCTCACGTTTGCACACGAAACCTTGTCGACAGATTTACTAACAGATGTTCTTTTGCCACACACTATAATTAAGACAGTTATGAGATTGAATGATGGTTATACACTTATGTCTTATTCTTATGTGTCATGCCACAAATTTTCTTCTTCTTTGAGGTATTATTAACAATGAATAATGAATTCAAGATAACCAGTGAAATGTTTTATTAAATATATTTTTATGGAGGCCTGTCGCGGGGAATAGACGTGCAACTGTAAGCGCAACAGGTTGTGGGTTCGATTCCCAGTCCAGGAAATAAAAATATTAAATAATATTTAGTATTTTCATTTCCTCACTCTGGTAACAAGGCAAATTGCGGCGTTAAGATCCGTCAGCACGTAATACGAGGAAAAGTTAAAGAGTCCCTTTGCCTACCCTGCTACACTGCGGAATACAGCGTGAAGATAAAAAAAGGATATTAGGCCTATAGCCTAACATTCTAACACATACGACCCATTATAACACATACTTATATAGTTGAATAACTCACTAGCTACTGCCTGTTCACTAGCTGTGCTATTGAATATAAAAAAAAAGAAAAAAATATACAAAGGCTCCTCATCTGCACTGCTTAAGTTTAAAAAAAAAGAAAACCTAGCAGTAACATAACTTATAATTGATTTTAAGCACGTCAGACCAAGTCATACTGCAACAGTTTTAATACAAATTGTTAACAATACCAAAAGTGATAATTGATAACATGCAAAATGCATTTAGGAAGGTCAAGGCGACAACTGAACGTGAAAGCGGCAATTAGATTAGAGCTCCCTGTAAATTGTCCAAGGGGTGTGAACTTTCCCTGTCTGTACTGTAGCTGTTTAGATTTGGTTGGTTGTGGTTACTACTTTGACTGAACTGTTTTGATATGTCCATCTAATAGGCATTTAGATAGATAATAGGATGTCCTATTGCATTATTTTATATATCTAGAATAAAATATATATTCTAGTGTATGTATGTATAAGCTGGCATAATCATTTTTAAATCAAATATAATAAAAATAATATTACCTCGCAAAGAACTAAATGTAAAATTTAAACTTATTGTTTTGTGCTCATTTGTAGGCTTTGTTCCAACAAAAGAAAGCTATATATTACAATAAATTCAAAAATAAAGTTTGAGAGCAACGTAAAGCTACGTTAGGATCGCAAAACTTTCAATACGGGTACCCGCTGCTTTTGAATAATCAATTCGCCACGCGTAGTGGTAAAATATTTTGTCGTCCGTCCTCCGCAGCAATTTTTATTGCTCCAGTGCAGCTATTTATTACTTAACGCATTTTCGAGAATAGCGGTAACAATGGAACTATGATTATGGTGTAAAGTAAACCTAACGATGTCCACCTATTGTTTACGAGTGAATGACAAAATGTTCTATGTCCACCGCGTAGAGTACATTATTAATTGATTTTAATTTTTCAAAGTGACAATGTATTTGCATCGGGACGCGTGGGGTGAAGGCTTGTGATTTATATATGCCTTTTGTTTTTGGCTGTTTAGCCAGCGCCGGTATCAATGGCACACGGCTATGAAGGTCGTTATTCTTGCATTGTCCCACCAGTATTGTTTCTAACGACATCGTTAGTAAGTAAGCGGGTGGTCTTGCGCATTGAAATTCTATTGATGACGTGATAAATCTTCACCTTTTGAAACGATTTTGTTAATTGTTTCGATTACTTTGACATTTATATGGAAGTTTTTTACTTATACATGAGACTTAGTAGAGAAATTATATCGATATTATATACACATTGGTATTGCTGAAAAATTTCGGATTCGAATCTTATAAATTGCTAATGCAACACCTGAATCTCAAAAGAATGACAGTTATATCGCATTTATTTCTTACTAGCTTTCCGCCAGCGGCTTCGCCCCCGTGAAATTCGGTTATATCGCGCGACATGATAAGGAGTATCCTATAGTCTTTTTCAAGGTCTAAGCTATTTGTCAAAATTGGTTAAGTGGTTAAGGTGTCAAAGTTGTAAACAGTTGAACAATCTTACATGATTTTATGTTTGACAATAAGGAACTTCCATACAAACTTTCATCCCCTATTTCAACCCCCTCTATAATTTTTTTCGCGATAAAAAGTATCCTATGTCCTTTCCTAAGTTCAGTTCTATTTTTATACCGAATTTCATCAAAATCGGTTCAGTGGATTAGGCGTGAAAGCGTAACAAACAGACAGACAGAGTTACTTTCGAATTTATAATATTAGTAAGGATTGAATTTTATTAATACAATTGAAAACCATTATATGCATGTGCATTTTAATACCTATATATTAATAAAATATGAGTATGTTTAAAAGTTTAATCTATATACTTAATAGTAGGCGGTGATAAAAATATATCGTACTGACTATTGTATACAAGTTTAGGTTCCTATATATGTAAAAAAATATTGTTTTTTTTAGATTGTGTCCCATCTATGTTGATATATTGCTTTAGACACAACAAAAGAGTGTTCTAGTCCGTTTGTCAAAATAAAACGGTATCGGCCCACACGATATAGAGAATGTCACATTCACCAAAAATGTCACACGCATGGACGAATTACTAGTTTCCGAATAATCGACAAATGTAAGCAAAAAGGTTAGAAGCTTTGTAAACTCGGATTTAATACTGATATTGAAAAACAGCTTTTACGTTTAAAAGTAATCCGTCACACAAAGCTAAAGTTTATGAAAGACCATCTGCATGTATATTAAATTATACTTATTAGGAGATTCATTGCGCTTAGCTTAATATGCGCTTTCGCTTAGCAACATGTACGACACTTTATGTAAGACTTAAATATATATTTCTGCACTTCTTTTCCAAATGAAATCTACAGTTTATATGGTGTAGGAATGTATAAATACATTTTTTTTAAATACATACACCCTACCAACAAGTATGTTTTACTGTAGTTATCCAAGATATGTAGGTACGTTAATAACACGACTACTGTTAGAAAACAATTCTGAGAACTTTGCTTTTTTATTGGCATCAGCAAGTTAGCACAAAACTTAATAGTTCTTACGTATTAATTTTTATTTAAGTTAATTAAATTATTTATTTAAGTTTTATTTTTCAAGTGAATAACAATGAATCTGTAATCACAAACGCATTAATCATCATTTTGAATAATCATTCAAGTCAGGATATTATGATTATTACATAAAAAGTAAACATTGCTATATTTACTTTTCAAAAATAATCGATTTTTATAGAAAAATAGCTAGAGTCACGTTTTGAATGAAAAGACATCAATATGTGTAATTTAGAAGTGTTCAAACATTTTATTACCTAAAGCCCGTGATCGGCTCAAAAACTTATTACAAAACCAAAATCGTATTGTAGTCGCGGGACGGGTGATCCGTGATGTCATCTATTGTGCATCCTCGGTGTTGAACAATGAGTTGACCATTGGAAACAACCTTTTGTTAGCGGCAGCTGAATATTTCTGTTGAGTATGACTATCAGACCGAAAGAAAAACTGCGTTCTTTGTGATCTAGATTTATAATATTTGAAGGCATCTAGACCATATGATTTTGTTTTTCATTTCTACTTCCGTTCTGAAATGTCAAACAATATTGTTCAGATTAAAGCTTGTAGAAACAAGTTCTATAAGAAAAAAAAAAACCATTGTATGGCTGGATAAAACAGGGTTTTGCTTATTTCGTTTAAAACTTTATTTACTGATGAAAATCACAAACAGACTGATCAATTTGTAGATTCTCTCTGTTTTTTCTAAAAGATATGAGGAATATATAAGTATGAGGAAGAAGCATACTTTGTCACTTTAAAACATACAAAAAATGATACCTTTGCATTGAACCTATCATTTATATAAAATCAGAAGGTTCGTTAAATATTTATATCACAAAAAAACATGGTAGTATTAAATAATACAACACGCTGCTTTACAGACTATTATTGCTTACATATGAGGTAAAAGTGAATTATAGTTTATCGTACAAAAGAATCCGTCGCTCGATTCGAGACTGTATTCAATAAAGTCAACAAAAAATTCATTCACTGATTTCAACTTTATAGTAGCAGCTAGCGCGTCATCATTCACCATGGGACATTACTTTTTTTCAATTTTAGATCTTTATAGACACTTTTTACATTAATCATTATATTGTTATAAAAAGCTTCTCATTGTCAAATGGGAAACCTGGACATCTCTTATAATAACATTAAAAGAATTATCAGTACAACTATTAAAATACGAAAAAATATATATTTTTCAAAAAAATATGCTGTAGCTGAGCAAAAGATTGATCCTTTCATGAAAATAGCCTAAAAAATCAATAGCTGAATTCACCATTGACTTTTTACTCCTGTTTTCTGAACAATGGCGTGGACTTTTGCTTTCCCTCAGCCAAATAACCTCTCAGCGTTAACGAAGCAAGCAATAAAGAGATAGAATTAAAAGGTACTGAGTGAAGTGCCCTCTAACAGAGACATTTCATTAACACTACTACTATAATGAGGTAGGAGTGAAAGTTGGAACGGATCCAGAATATCTAGTAAACATTCAGGGAAGTAATTGAGGTTAAAATATTAAAACAACTTGCTGAAACTATTCAGCCACTTGTCACGAACATTTTGCATTAATTTTTATAGCTGTTTTTATATAGTGAAGTAGAACTTTGCTGAAGTGTCTTTAAATCAGCTTCACGCTTTATCTCACATAGCTGGGTAGTGAAAGAAAAACTAGTGTCAAGACACTCCGTTCGTTACTTCCCGCCCAAAGTTGAGACATTGCATGTTAAGTGGCAGAACTCGAACCTGCGTTTTGGCTTACCAGAGCCAAGAAAAGAAAATTATATAAATAATCAATCACCTGTAACGGAATCGAACCTACAACCTACCGCATTTACAGTCAGACGCGATCCCACTGCGCTATTTAAACAAAAAAAATATCATTAAATATTATCAAGATAAAAGCTAAAATGGAAGCTTTTAGTAAGAAAAGAACAGGACGGATAATTAAAGAATTTAATTAAGCAAATACCATAACTTACAAATATATTAATAAACATATTTAGTTGTCCAGTCTAAAGCCTTTTCATCTTTATTAAAGATAGTCGCTCGCAACTGTGCAGTCGCATGGCTCTCTATATATTGTGCGAAATTCTCAAAGCTCACGAGTTATCAGCACACAGCCAGATTACAGAGCTTTGCTGTAATTAAACATTCTATGGAAGCTTTGAAGCGATTTGTGTTTTTTTTTACGTATAAAAGTTAGAATTTTTTACAAGTCTAGGGCTTATCTAAACAAAAAAATATAAGTTTTGCTTTTCCTAAAAGCTCGTGATATTTTCGAGGATATATTATAATTAAAAAATATTACTTATTAATACGTCTATATATATTTTCTTATTAATAAAGAGGCCATCGTGGCGCAGTAGTGTTTGACTGGAAATGCGTTTGGTTATGGCTTCCATTCCTATTACAAGTATTGGTTATATTTATATATATAAGTATATACTCGTAAGTATAATGGTTATATTTCAATGATTTTAATTTCTCCGCTGTGATGTGACGTTGATTCTACTACTTAGGGTTTTTCGTCTCTAGCTTTATCCTTTATCCCGCAAATCAAGGTAGTCAGAGAGAACCTAATGGTAAAATACTTCGTTCGCTTTCCGCTCAAATTCGAGACATTATGTGTTAAATGGCGGAATTTAACACCGTGCTTTGCCTTTACCTTCTGGTGAAGACACAGCTCGGTGTTAATGAAAATAATTTAAATAGAAACATTCCCCTTAGAAAGAATCGAACCTAGAACCAATTTTACAGTAAGACCCTGTCCCACTCCGTCCCGAATGCATCGAAAAATATCTTAAAGGGTTATTAAAATTACGAAGTACGAGGTGTGTTCAAAAAGTAAGGTGACTTTGTATTTTTAAGAAAAAATATTTATTTATTTATCAATATTTATGTTGTCCCCTTCAAAGTAATCCCCCTCAGATACAATACACTTATGCCAACGGTTTTTCCAATCGTCAAAGCACTTCTCATAAGCACTTTTCGGTATAGCCTTGAGCTCTTCCAGCGATGCAGTCTTTATCTCTTCAATCGTTGCAAATCTCCGTCCTTTCATAGGTCTCTTTAGTTTTGGGAACAAGAAAAAGTCACATGGGGCCAAATCCGGTGAATATGGTGGCTGAGGCATGATTGTGGTGTTGTTTTTGGCCAAAAAATCTCTCACCAGCAAAGATGAGTGAGCAGGGGCATTATCTTGATGCAAAAGCCATGAATTGTTTTTCCACAATTCCGGACGTTTTCTTCGTATTGCTTCTCGCAAACGGCGCATAACTTCAAGATAATACTGTTTATTGACCGTACGTCCATATGGTAAGAACTCCTGATGCACCACGCCGTGGTAATCGAAGAAAACAGTGAGCAAAACTTTGACATTTGATCGAACTTGGCGTGCTTTTTTCGGTCTTGGCTCATCTGGGCTCTTCCATTGGGACGATTGGACTTTGGTTTCGATATCATAACCATATACCCATGATTCGTCACCAGTTATGACCCTTTTGAGTAAATCTGGGTCGTCGTTGACGTCATTCAACAGTTAGCAATTTCGGAACAAACTTCGCTGACACACGTCTCATGCCCAAAACGTTAGAAAAAATTTCATGGCACGAGCCAAGCGATATACCAACATCCTCAGCAACTTCTCTGATAGTGATTCGACGATTTTCCAGAACAATTTTCTTCACTGCTTGAACGTTTTCATCAGTTGTTGACGTGCTTGGGCGTCCAGAGCGAGGCTCGTCATTGGCATCTTCCCGGCCATCTTGGAAGAGTTTGTACCACTTGTAAACATTTTTTTTACTCAGAACAGTTTCACCATATGCCACTGTCAACATTTTAAGTGTTTCGGAGCACTTTATTTTATTTTTTACACAAAATTTGATGCAAATCCATATTTTTCGATAGCAAGAAATCGCCGAGCACGCAAAACACTTATAACCTTTACGCCTCTCCCAACCAAACAAAAAATGCTATACGAGGTGTGTTCAAAAAGTAAGGTGACTTTGTATTTTTAAGAAAAATA
>JAKGSA010000903.1:91436-179516 GCA_033558755.1 Philaethria dido
TGCGGGATACAGCGAGAAGATAAAAAAACAAAGAAAAAAAGAGAATATGATATTAAATATCCATAAAATAAGTCAAAAATCAAAATCAGTTATTCTTTGTTACACATCTATGTTACTCTCAATGCAAGAGTAACACCAATATGGTACAGTTAGAGACAAATACAATTTAAGTACAGTCAAGTATGTGAGTTTTTTAATAAGCGAAAAGTGGAGAGTGCAGTCGTATCACTAATTATTAAAAATGAGGGTAATCTATTAAAAAAATAGCATAACATATATATGATAGGCACAGAAAAATCAAAATATTTGACTTTTTTTAGCATAGATATAAAAAATAATACAGGTATTGCGAATACAATCATATAAACTCAAACAAAATAAATTCAAATACAAATTATTCTAGTTACTGTTAGCCCGTACAAAACTTTATAGTAGGCAGTTAGACGCGGAACTAAAATTAAACTTGATCGATACGGATTATATCCAGCTTCCAGTGCACAGACATTGCAGACATTTTATTAATAGAACACCTATTGCTTCTAGCAGCTGCTATGTACTGATGGCAGAATGAGCTAGCGTTATTGCAATTTAGAAATAATCAAGCTTCGTTCTTTATATTATAACGTAGAAATATAATTATACACCATTGTGGCACAGTTGAGAAATTTAAATATGGACATGTCGGTTTTGGATTCAATTTTCTCGTGAGTTTTGTGCTTAAAATTATCTGAAATCAGGACCTGGCAAGATATGTATGTTTCGATGGACGGAGAGTAAGAGAGGAAACTTGTTATTAATTTATTACTTTATAACATCTGCCAGATGTAAAAAATAACATACAATATATTAGATTTAACATATACATACATACATAGCTTCACGCTGGATCCCGCATATAGCAAAGTAGACAGAGAGAACATAGTGTTAAGACACTCCGTTCCCTACTTTCCGCCGCATTTTTCACATATACAATATATTTGTATTTCTATTTCTAACACTCAAGTAGTTTTTTGATTGTTTATTTAAGAAAGGCATGAAAGCTCATCGGTTCTACGTTAAAGCGAAAAAACACAAATATATTGTATGTATAGAAAATATCTCCTGTGTGGGATTGGAACCCACAACTATCACATTGAGGCTGTACTAAGACATTATTTGTTTATATATATCGTACAATAACAATTCTAGATACACATATTATATTTAGGTATATGACAGAATAATAAAATATACCGAAATACTAAATTAAAAGTAATAACCAAAGTGCACTAAAATAAGCACCAAGTCAATTGATATAAATATCAATACCAAAAGTATTTTCCATACAAAACAAATATTAATTTCAGCCACTACAAAATTGGAGGTTGTATCCTAAACTGAACTTTCATATAATAAATATGAACTGCAATACCATGAGTTAATTAAAACAACCAATTACACCTCTGTATTCTATTGTTTCAAAAATCACCTCTATCGACGCTATTCGGACGTTTATTGTAGGGGTACGGGGTTGATTTACCCCCGTGCCATCGTCTAGACCGCCAGCCAGACTAGTATAGCTTTGGCTACGGGCGAGGAAGGACGTGTCTTGTACCGTTTGCCGCGAGTTTTGGAAGCGCGAGTGTGTGTTGTGTTTTTGTGTTTTCTTTATCAATCGACTGTTGTTTTTTTTTGGTGATTCGTACAATTTGCTTTATATATGGATATAAGGCTACTATGTAAGTATAGAAAAATGTTTTTTAATATATTAGAGTTTTTGATATCTATCTATTATAGTTTTCGGTTTCTTTTTTTTAATCGTGCTTTTATGTGTAAATTACACTTCTTTGTTATTTAAAATATATTAATTTACATTACTTTCTATAAAATTTAATCCATTAAAATTATTTTGATTTAAAGTCAATTGTAATCGCGCAATCATAGTGCATTATCGCAATAAATTTAATTTTAACTCTTACAATTTTTATATATTTTAGGCTTAAAACTAATGTTATGTATTACAAGACTGGTTTCAATATTGGAATATTTCAACTACATTCTGCATTTTATTATTGTAGAAGATATAGCTGTTAGCTACAATTCACCGACACGGCAATTTTTTTTCTTCAAAGTTACTGCGAAATCACAGTCGGAAAATAATTTTATTTTTTATATAAAACAAACAATATGACATTATTTATTAGCCTTTAAGGGGAGGTTATACAATACTTGGTCAAAATATGAAATTTCAATAGAATAATTGTATAGCTTTATTCGATAGAAGATTCTTGATTATCAGTATTAGTAATGAACTTTGAATATATTCCATACATGTTTAATCGGTAATTTAACCTAAATTACCCGAACCTTTTCTCATCAATAATAAACGATATTCCTTTTTTTATTGTATCGTAGACCATACTTTCCCTAAGTATGCCATTACGTTAATTGCAATAAGCTAAGTATTGTCATTCTATTCACATATTACATACGTGAAAAATTTTTTTTTTAAATTTTACACCAGCGAAAGTCTAATGTATGGTAATAAGGCAAAGCGCGGCGTTAAGTTCCGCCACTCAGCACGCAATGCCTCATTCCGGCGGAAAGTCGGGAACGGAATTGTTAAAAAGAACGGAATGTCTCAACAATAGATTCTCAGGCTCCCTCTGCCTACCCTGCTATATGCGTGATACAGCGTGAAGCTAGAAAGTCTAATGTTATAATGGCCGTTTTTCCGTAACTATTTCCGAATTTTTATGTTTTTTGATATAGCCTGGTTGAAATACAACGTAACGATTTTTTTTTATCTCAAATTGCTGCGGGTTTATGAGAGTCATTATTTTGGAATCAATGAATGTAACGAAAGCTTCATGGAAGCAAAGAGAGGGCTCGAGAGGTACAGCATTGTAAAAATAAGTGCAAAAGGGATGTCAAAACGCACTTAAGAGCGAAAAGTCGTTTTCGAAGACATTTTGTAAAGCTCTCGAGAGTTTCAAAAAGAAAAAAAAAACGACTTCCGTCCCGACCCGTCCGCCACTTATCACTGCGGACAGAAACGATGAATTAGCGAAAATATTACGATTGTACTTTTGTTAACGAACATTTTTAAAAGCACTGAAATAATTATTATATAAGTAACAGCATCTTAATATAAAAAAAAAGTCTATATTGATCAACTTAAAACGCCACCCTGGGGATATTGAACAGTGTTTTACTAAGGGCTGATGGTTACAAGCCCGATCCTCTTTTGCGGTAAAAATTATATTTAAAATATTTAACTTTTCTTGTCAAGGTGCGGCGTTGTGTTCCGTTACTCTACGTTGCAATGAAAAAGTGAACAGAGCTAAAAAAACAACTAGCTAAGTAAATATATAAGAAATGACTAGTCAGGTCAAATGTAACGTGCTTATTACAATTATGGCTTAAGCATCCGTAAAAACAATTTTTAAGAAATTCGACCTATACCTTGTGAATTAGTACGTTAGAGCTCTATTCATTATAGCCCTAATAATTCCACCAAACGATTTCTTGGTAATTTATTTGTTTTACAGAGAAAAGAAAGAAAAAGGTACATATTGTTATTTCTCTAGCTATGTTTTAGAATTTTCTAATAGTTTATATTTTTATGTTAAAATCGTGTTTGTTACTATTAATAAAGAAGCAGTGGAAAGTTTTCAAGAAAATGGCTTATGTTCTGGGAAATCCTAGCATGATTCACCTAAAGCACTGATCTTATCGAGACAGAACATTCGCTTTGGAATTATTCTTTTCCCAAACTTTATAAATTTTGCTGTTTATTAAGCTAAATAATAATTATAATAAATATTTATTATGATTTATACTTACTACTCGATAAACAATATTGGATTTGAATCCGAATACTGCAATAAATATAAAAATTACAATATCAGCTCAAGAGAGCTTTATTTTTAGAAATTATTATATCTTATCGCATCAAATCTATTCTGCTTAAGGAAGCAATAACAAATTACTATAGGTACCTTCTTAAATTTTAAATTTTCATACACCTCTTTAAATTTGCAGAATAGAGAAGAGGAGGGAGTTACTTAAGTCTCTACTTTCCACATTTCACAAAGGCTCAGTTGGTCAAACTTCTCTTCTGTCCCGCAGAACCATTACCTTTGAAATATAAATATGTACTCAGATATTGAGGTCACAGTAGAATAGTAGACAGCATCTTACTTACACGATGGCTGTTGGTTTCATCCATCAGTGAGATGAAGTGATTAGGTTGAAATTATTGTTATTGTAATTCTCTCAACAATTCCCTACGGAATTGTTGTAAGAGAATGGAGTGTCTTAACACTTGGTTCTCAGGTTCCTTCTGCCTACCCTGCTAAATGTGGGATACAGCGTGAAGTTAAAAGTTTAGTTATTCTCTCTGCTCTCTCTGCCTAGATGTCGATGCAAGAGAAAACGTGAAGCTCCAAGTAAATATTCCCACATTTGAACTTTCAACAATCGTAAACAAAAAGCAATGTTTTATGTTGACTATTACCCACATATCATTAAAAAAGTTTATAACACCTGTATCAAAGTTGAACTTCACCTCACAATGTTCTTTACAATTAGTACAATTAGTCTATTTAAGTACAAATTAACGTGTCGTAAAAGAAATAACACAATGCTTTTATAGTTCAGTAATAATGTTATCGTGCCTATTGATTCATTTCCACAGTTATTTCGACTACAAACAATGTACCTATATGAAGCGGTACATTGAGTTATGTAATTGTTTTTTAGCTTCACGCTGTATCCCGTACATAGCAGGGTAGGCAGCGGGAACTCGAGAACTTAGGTTCTCGAGTTAGCATTAGTGCTAAAACACTCCATTCTCTTTAACATTTTCGTTCCCCACTTTCAACCGAATTGAGGAATTACCGAATTGACGAATTAATTGCTGAGTGGCAGAACTCAACGCCGTGGTTTGCCTTGTTACCATAGTGAAGAAATGAAAACATTAAATGTTATTTAATATCCATCCTGGAGTGGGAATCGAACCCATAACCTATCACGTTTACAATTGCACGATTTTGCCTTTGTGCCACGACAGGCCTGTAATAAATTATTTTATAACAAAAATTTTCAGTAGAATTTGCTTATTGAGGTAAGGCAAAAAGTGTAGCACCTACTGCAGTTGTCATTCCAGTAGTTTGAGCACGTTGAGTTCAAATTTCCATGGAATATTAATAAGATGGATTTACCTCGGCCTGGTTAGATAAAGTGTGGTTTTTCGTTCCGCTACGTAACACGCGATATCTGTAAATGGACGGAAAGTGAAAAACAGGTCGATATATCACTAGGTTATCTATCTCTACTTTGCGAAATGCAAAATGATATAGTTAGTAGCACCGAAGACGAATAATACATGAGTTGCTGTAGCAAGATTAGCTTTCACAAAAATGTATGTATATGTTAAATTTCTTTTATTAATAAAAAATATATAAACTTTTTGCACTCGTTCTCTACATAACCTTTAAGTGTGCAATATTTTATATTCTTCATAATTGAATCGGTGAGTGCAGAAACAACGTAAGTCACAAAAAATGCAAAAATTCGTAATCGATTTAAACTAGTTTAGAAAGGTAAGATGCGTGTTGTTTTTCTCCCTCCTGCAAAATTTAAAAATCCAGACTTACGTTGTTTCTGCACTCACCGATTTAATTATATATCGGCTTAATTTTCGTAAAACAAGGTCAAAAATTTCTCCTTTACATATGAATATAATTAGTAATTTTACGCTTAATTTTGAAATTCAAGTACATTTTATTCAGGTAAAACCAAATTGAATTTCGCCAATTAACACGTAATGTTTGTAATTTAGGCGGAAAATAGACAACAGAGTGTCTGAACACTAGTCTTTCTTTGCTTAGCGTCTAACACTAGATCTTCTTACATGCAGAAAAAAGCTCTATATTGAAAAAAAGTTAATATAACCATGAATTGTAAATAAAATAATTAACTAAAATAAAAAAGACATTTACATATAACTTGACTACAATTTACAATGATGTTTTCTATAAGATAATATATTATAACATAATATCAATAGCAATGTATTCCAATATATTTGATACCACATAATTATTAAATGGTATCCACTCATCATCAATCACGTCGCAAAATACTAAGAGGTCTTAAGTACTGCTTACTAGTTTCTTACACAGAAGAGTACTTGATCTGCCTTATCAAAGCATGTATAAAGGAGATATACTAAAGATTAAGGGCTATCGCCTTACAAACGTTTGTGCGGGTAATTCTCACTGTGACATCAATACTTGGTGGTAATGTGAGCTGGTTGATGTAAATTTTCATTTAATATCCAAAACTATATTACGATTTTTTACGCCATAATGGTGTTGTGGTAACATGTATGACACATGGTATGTGGTTATAGCTTAAGTTCCATTTAGAACAGTGCTTATATTTAAAATACAAGTTTTGCAATTTTGTTTATGATATAAAGGCATAGTTATGCTTCTAAGCTTAAATATATCGATCACCCCAGTAAAATGCATTTTATTATTAATTTAATTGCAGTTTCATCATAAAGCGAATTTTTAAAAATATTTTAAAGTACAGAAAAACATCATTAAATTATCAAAACAATAAATATATAATAACAAAGTAATTATTATTACTATTTATTTACCGTCGTGGCGCAGAGGCACAAGCGTGCGACTCCAGAAAATGTTAGTCTTTTCATTTCCTGGGTTTAGTAACAAGACAAAGTGCGGCGTTGAGTTCCGCCACTCAGCACGCAATGCCTTAATTCGGCGGAAAGTAGGGAACAGAATTGTTGTAAGAGAACGGAGTGTCTTAACACTAGGTTCTCAGATTCCCTCTGCCTACCCTGATGTATGCGGGATACAGCGTGAAGTTAAGAAATTTACTATATAAAAAAAATGTTAAAATGCGGCACGTTAGGCTATCAATCTCATAGAATTCTGACGTCAGCTTTTTATTTTAATCCCTGGCGAGCTATTTGAACTACTAACGGATATTAAACGTGTATCACGTAAAAGTTCATTCAACGTTCGACAAATGTTTTAACTTGATTACACGATCATCAAAAATTGACTATAAAATAGTTTTTATGTACCTATACCGACGTAGCCAAATATTTTAACCGACATTTACTTTACATGGGTATTGGAAAAGAAAAATCAATAACTATTACATGAATAAATATATTATTTATGAGTTCGTTTACTTTTTGCATGCAAAATTTCTATTTTTTAAATGGCATTTCATATTTGTTGCATCCATTGATTCATTTTTTTTTAAATGTAATCATGTACATATTACTATCTTCTCTCTTCTTCTTCTTAACTTAAAAACTATTACTAGACGGATACATGTATTAAATTTAACATAACTATAATTTACGAGTACTAGCTTTCCGCCCGCGGCTTCACCCGCGTGAAATTCGGTTATATCGCGCGATATGATAAGGAGTATCCTATAGTCTTTCCTAAGGTCTAGACTATTTGTCAAAATTGGTTAAGTGGTTTATGTGTCAAAGTTATAAACAGTAAAACAATCTTAAATGATTTTATGCTTGACAATAAGGAACTTCCATACAAACTTTCATCCCCTAGTTCAACCCCCTCTATCATTTTTTTCGCGATAAAAAGTATTCCATGTCCTTTCCCAAGTTTAGTTCTATCTTCATACCGAATTTCATCAAAATCGGTTCAGTGGTTTAGGCGTGAAAGCGTAACAGACAGACAGACAGAGCTACTTTCGCATTTATAATATTAGTAAGGATATAGAGAAGAAGTGCAGAAAACCTATATTTTTCATAATAATACATTTCACACACATCGCTACACATGTTTGAGATGCACTTTTAGCTTAAACAAAATATAAAAATTGTCAAATTACTATAAAATTCAGTTATTTGTCGTATTGACTTAACTAATGAAATATAAGTAACGGGTGAACTTTGGAAATAGAAATATCATATTTTAAAAACTTTTTATACAACGACGTAGTAAAAGCCGGAAGCTTCCAAGTCACAAATAGAAACATTACTTCTGGTAATTCTGTCATACGATCCTATATGTTTCCACTATTGCATTAATGTGAGTTGTAAAAAATGTTACAGTTTATGCTTTTTAAACGAAGTACAAATTTGTTTGGTTAGTTTTTTTGTGGCTTCACGCTGTATCCCGCATATAGCAGGGTAGGTAGAGGGAACCTGAGAACCTAGTGTTAAGACACTCCGTTCCCCACTTATATTATAACTTCGTTAATTTTATAATAACAAAATGATCCTTAAAGGGTGAATAAAGCAAATCATGTTATTGTTTTTATTTATATATTTTTTTTGGTTTTACAACTTTACGCTTTATCCCACATAGCAGGGTAGACAGAAAGAACCTAGTGTCAAGACACACCGTTCTCTTCCCGTTCGAATTCGAGACATTACGTGTTGAGTGATGCCGCGCTTTACTTTACCAGAGTTGGGAAATGATTCTTTTTTATTTTAGCTTTACGCTGTATCCCGCATATGGCAGGGTAGGCAGAGGGAAACTGAGAACCCAGCGTTAGGCACTCCGTTTCCCATTTTCCGCCAAATTGGAATTTGGCACGCAAAGGCATTGTGTGTTGAGTAGCAAAACTCAACGCCACGCTTTGCCTTGTTACCAAACCCAGGACATACATTAGATACATCTAGAGTGGGAATCGAACCGACAACCTGTTGCGTTTACAGTCGCACGCTTGTGCCTCTGCGCCACGACAGGCGTTAAATGAAAATAATTTAAAAATAATAATTACCCCGAGTGGGAACCGAACACAAGCACTCATATCTACCATCGAATGCAGTCCCTCGATACTCATATATGTCGATATTTACACATATATTATAAACTCACATAAATTTATTTCTTGGGAAATGATACATTGTAATTTATTTTTAAAATTGATGGAGATAAATGTCGTTGTTAAAACATAAAATAAAATACTCATAGCCCTTAAAATTCAATGTAAGATCTACTCCGAAACAGTTACAATAGAATTGGGAATGGGCGACAACCGTTCAGTAATAGCTCTGATCCTGTCTCTAAAGATTGTGACACACTGGGTTCAGTTACTTAACAAAATATAGTAAAATTGTTTTTATATAATAGACTACTGTTACTTAGATATTTTTTGCTTAAAGATTTTAATTAGTATAAATAAATGTTAAGTATTTTTTAAATTTATTCTAAAAGCCTTCTCTAAGACAAGGTCATTAAGATTTAAGGTACTTTCAGGCTTTTTTTACAGACGTAATTGTGAAAGTGTTATACATATTTTTTTTAACAAAACCCCTGTGTGTTGTGGCTCAGAGGCACAAACGTGCGACTGTAAACGCGACAGGTTATGGGTTCGATTCCCACTCCAGGAAATGATTTTTTTAATTTTCTGATTTTGGTAGCAAGGCAAAAGCGCGGCGTTAAGTTCCGCCACTCAGCACGATTTGGCACAATTCGGCGGAAAGTTGGGAACGGAGTCTTAACACTAGGTTCCCTCTGCGTACCCTGATATATACGGAATACATCGTGAAGCTATGTATATATGTTTAATAAAAAGAAATTTAGCTATTCAAAATATTAGTCTAGAATCCTTAATGATCAGTGTATCGTTGCTTTACGTAGTGTCAACGAGGTCATCAGCTACGAACATACATCCCGAATATCCCTGCTATGTTTAACATACAATACTCTCTAACAAAGCGTATATTTACTTAGCCTAGCTTGTTCAGGTCACAATATTTAGCAGCGTGTTTCGCGAAACTGCAGGAAGCAAAAACTAAGCCCGTTATATTTACATGTTCATTTATAAAACACACATGTCGCATGTCGGTTATTTTCTTAGCGATTTGCATACGAAATTGCGGGCATCCGGTCCTTAAATGTTAGAATTTTTAATATTTTAGTGGGTCAAATTAAATTTTTTACTTTTAATTTGGGCATCAACGGTTTAAAAAGTTTCGAAGATTATATTGAATCTTTGTTATTCTATTGAATTTGATAGAAGAATATATTTATCTAATATTTTGACTGAAATAAGTAAAGCCTTATCTTTGTATTTAGTTAGTTTGCATATATTTTTTTATATATTTTGACACAATAGTAGATCAAAGGAATTTTACCATTTAAGTGCGGTTTTACACATTTATCATTCATCTAATTAAACAGTCAACAATTTTATAGTCGCTTTTTAAAATACTAAAAGCCGTAACATTTCGAATTCGAATAGGTCACGTAATTACTTCTCGCTATCAGCGGCCCTCAGCTTTAAAAGCCTATTCTTGTCACAGATAAAACGAAGATATCTCGTGACCTCGGTATATCGGTTACTTTGAGGATAAGAAACAATGAATTTTAATTCTGTACGCAACCTGGCCGCCGGGGTCATAAATAAATCCCTTATCGAGTAGGTAATTGGTAATGTGGTTGATTGCTCCCAACTGGATAGATAGTGATATCCAACACGTGGCGGTACATAAAATTAAACTATGTCACCTTGACTTAAATGTATGCTTGATGATTTATCTAATTTTAATATCTACAAAACTAGTAAGTACTTCCTAAGTAACTTTAAACAGCTTATCATCCATGAACAAATATATTAATACAACTTCAGTAGTTTTATATGACGGCGATAAGATAAGAAGTTGAAAAACATAATTTTATTTTATGACTTAGAACACCCAAATAGAATATCGGTGTTTTTGGTCTTACAGCACAAGTATATATTATGCATGCTGTTTAATTTTATATTGTCAAAAAATCTGTAACAAATCCGTTTTTTTTTCATCCATTCGATAGAAAACGTTAATACGAAATGCTCATATATGTAACATATATTTACTATTTAGACACACTCCTAACAAAACCTAAATTCTAAACATTTACATGAGATTATTCTAATTTTGTTATACCATGACGACGATAACGATTGTAATTTGTTGATTATTGCATATAAAATTTGGTCGCTTATAGGTCGCTTCCGTGTATTTCGTTTTATATAAAATATATAAACCCCCGCTAACAATGTTAAAGGCTGCCAGATCTCTTGAGTGACAGCGGGACCTAAATCCATCATTAAGTCTATCAAAATCGAATAAAGTACAATTTTCCCCCATTACCGCCCTTCATATCTTCCGTCATTTTACGTATCGTTTCCGAAGCAAAGAGGGTAAAAGCAAAGACGAAAATAATAAATCCGTATCGAATATGCACGATTGGAGAGAACCAGTGGACGAAATGCGATATACGCTGGTGAATTACATCTGTCATGGCTTGCGGTGATCCATCACCAATTAAGTGTTGGCCTGTTGAAGATGTATTATCAGATGCGAATATATCATTATTGATCACTAGTACCACTAATATATAGTATTGTAAAGATTGTATTTAATTATACCAAGCTTGTAGCTTGTATGATGTGATATAATTAGAGTTAGTCTCCAAATGTTATTTATTTGCAATAGATATTATTCTAAAGTTTATCTAATGAAGAAAAGATAAAAGTTAGTAATACAAATTGACAAGTCAAAATCAAAATAAAAAATATATATGTATGTTTTTTTTTTAACTTCACTCTGTAACCCGTATATAGCAGGTTAGGCAGAGGGAACCAGAGAACCTAGTGTTAAGATACTCCATTCTCTTTCAACAATTCCGTTCCCCACTTTCCGCCGAATTGAGGCATTGCGTGTTGAGTGGCAGAACTCAACGCCGCGCTTTGCCTTGTTACCAAACCCAAGAAATGAAAATATTAAATTTTACATTTCCTGGAGTGGGAATCGAACCCACAACCTGTCGCGTTTACGGTCGCACGCTTGTGCCTCTACGTCACGATATTTTTGTGAGTCTGTAAATTGATTACAAAAGTACTTTTTTGTGTAAATCATGAGTTTTTTTCCTTCACATGATTTTTTATATTTAACATATAGTCTGCTCTACTATTTTTTTAATATAACAGTATTTTTTACGTATGTCTCGCATTTATGCTCCAAATTATTTAAACAGAAAAGTATATTTTGATATGTAGAATATTTCAAGATAATATTATAGAAAGGGTTGTAATTACAGCCCTGCTTTTGAGCTTAATTATTATATCCGTTAGATAATTAATTAAACAAAAGACGCCCCGCAGGCCTAGGCATTATAGGCCGCTATTGTTGTTACGTTCGCGGGGAAAAATCCGTAATATTTCCGGCTTCTTCTTAAAAGCTTTGTTTGTACTTTCATTTTCTATACATTTACTAAATGATACGCTCATTCATGAAAGATTTCATATCGACCCATCAAATTGCTTATTAAACTGGCATTTCGAATTGATTTCAAAGATTTCTGATATCTTTTTGATTGGAAACTAGGGACGGATTTGTAGTTTCTTTGTCGGGGGTCGTCGGTTCCCATGGCTTTAGGGTGTTACGCTATTTCAGTATGTCGTCCCATAATTTACGAGCATGCAATACAGACGCGCTTTTAGGGAGATGGCACATCCATTTGAGCAACGATTCTTTAAATTTATGTCCCAGTAAAAATGATAAGTGACGCATAAATAGGTTACTTAAGATATTGCCTTTTCACAATTTTATGTTTGTAATTAATTGCTAGTACAAAACAACTTCTTTATTGGTTAGTGTTGCTAGTTTACTTTAATGTTTGTTTTATTACCTCATTTCTTCGAACCTTGTATAATGAAATTTAATTTAGTGCGTGCTTTATTTCTATATAAAGTAATAAAAATTGTAAACACATTATTCTACGCTTACTAGCTAGTAAAGTCAAAGTCAAAGTCAAAATATCTTTATTCCATAAAAATGCTTAACATGTACTTGGACATGTCATAAAAGTAGAAAAAAAATGCAAAACAAAATAACCAAAAAAAATTTGCAATATTGACTTGAAAAAAGCCCGTTCAAATGGTTGAGCTCATGAGAAGATACAGGCAAAGAAACTCATGGCCACTCTTTTTAATTGCCAGTATTTATTACAAATTACAATTAACAATTTTAACTTAGAAATAGAGCAACTCATTTCCAAACATCTTTATCGTGAACATAATCTTTAACAGAGTCATATGCTTTTTGGCAGAGCCTGTGCTTAACCACTTTTTTGAATTTGTTCAGTGATAAATTAACAACGTCGTTTGGAAGTTTGTTATAAAAGTGTATACTTTGACCTACGAATGAGTGAGACACTTTATGGAGCCTAGAGAAGGGCACAGCAAGCTTATTTTTATTTCTTAAATTATGTTGATGGATAGTATTTAATTTTACCTAAAGTTGAGTTAGTTAGTTAAAAAAAAATCTTTCTTATAAAGTTTTTTCTTAAAGGTATACATAAAAGATTAAAGTATGAGTCCACTTATAATAAGACAATTTTACATATTTTTTTTAAATTACCTTATATGTCGGTTTTTACAAAAAAAACTGAAAAATCTAAACCAGAATGAGTCAATTAAATACGTGAAACATTGAACTTGAACACTCAAATATAATAATATTATATATAATAATATTTGTCAGTGGAGTCCTTAGTAAAATCGTTGCCAGATTTAGCGCCGAAGGGTTGTAAATACAATTTGTTGTTACCATTGAAACAATGCCGACCGATGTTATGGTAATCTTAGAGGCGGCAGAACATTTCTTTCGGCTTTATTTCGTAAGCGGCTCCTTTTTTATATTCATAGATGTAAGGGATATTTTGTAGGGTTAGCATTAGATTGTGTTATACATGATGTTTCTTATTTTCGTATGATATAATACATAGCTTAAGTGTATTTTTTACCTTAAGCCTTTCCTTGTTCACATATACACTTGTAATATATATTCTATTTCATTTCTATATAGAGATCTTCTTGTTAAAATAGAATTTGAACTTAAAGCTATCACGTCACATTGTCTCAAAAGATTGATAATTTTACTAACACTAGTGTCCCCGTTGACGCGTTAACAACGCGTTGTCTTTATCAATGTATATGTCACTTTATGTAAACATGGATGTCAAACCATTGCAGTGTGTAACATTTATTTTATTAATTTAACGTACTTTTTATGCATTAATGTAAAAAGATATTATCTTTTTGCACTCCTTCATTACATAGACTATAAGTGTGCCAAGTTTCATGCTCCTCCGTCTGCGTATTTTTCGTAAAAAGGGATCCAAAGTTTTTGCTTTACGTATTTATATATATATATAGATATATTATATATACATATAATATGGGGAACGGTAATGTTAAAGGAGAATGGAGTGTCTTAACACTAGGTTCTCTGGTTCCCTCTGCCTACCCCGCTATATGCGGGATACAGCGTGAAGTTAAAATATAAAAATTAATATCTCACATATAAAAAAATACATATATTGTCGATATCAATAAATCTGAGCTAATGTACTAATGTTATTGCAAAACTTAATATATTTTATGGCACAACGCAATGTCATGGAAAAGGCAATGAGGTGTGAGCGTTGCACAGCTGCTGCTTTTGTACTTGTAATATGTTGGCGCAGTTCATATTTGTTATTGTTTGCTCTTATTTTCATCACCAAAAAACTTAATCCGATTGAACAATTATATCGAGTATTTAGTTACAATGTATTAATACCGTGACGCAATTTTTTTTAATTCTATTGATAATAACCTTTTTTGTAATAAAAAATCGATTTTACTATATAAAATTTAAAGTTAAAAAGAATATTCACTTTTAAGCCATAGCATAGATGACATTTTAATATCCTACACAGTAAGCAATGTGGATATATCATGGTTTTTTTTTTAATTTTTCTCTTCAGTCTGTTGTGTCTGTTAGTTCTAGCTTCTGTGGTCGCATCCCTCCGGGAATAGAACAGTAAGTTGAGTATATAAATTAGCTGTCAGGGCGCTAATCGCTCCGACATCCCGCGATGAAACTTTAGAGTCCATCAGTGGCTGTCTAAAGGCGAATGTATGTTCCTAAAATAAACGTACAATAACGGGATCCATTTATTTTGTTATCCTATTAGCAAGTTATTTTGATAAACATTGTATCTCGTATTTTAGTATAATGGTGTAATATAGCTTCTATGGTTAATCTCTAAGACCGTTTTAGTACTGCGTCGAATATATTTATAATATTAAGAAAAACTTGTAGTAGCATATATATATATATATATATATATATATATATATATGTACAAGAAATGAGTTTTCATATTGTATTCAAAGTACATATTTGTGCGCAAAACTGCGACAAAGCATCAGACGCCAACTCAAAGTATCGCTACATATACTATAAGTATTTTACTGAGAACCGGCAATAATTAATCTTTAAGCTAGCAGAGATTATCCAGCGTATCGGAAATTTCCCAACTTTTTTTCATTAATTTTGAATGGTAAGCTAGCGTGAACGTTGCAAATTAGGGCGACCGCTCCATTTTCTCACGCTTCGCAGAAAAATGGCTGCGGGACATATTACAATAGAGCACAATTACGTCGGCAGTCGTAATGAGTGCCCCAATGAGATAGCAATAAAATTTCGCCTCAGAATACGGCGATAATTAGAATTAACTGTTTCATTCTCGCCCACATCGGACGGCCGTTTCAATTTTGCTCCATTGAGATTGTCCAGAATTTACTGGGTGTCGTTCTGATTACCATTATATATATATATATATATATATATATATATATATATATATATATATATATATATATATATATATATATATATATATATATATATATAAAAAGCTACATACAGTGTACTGTTGTAAAAGAATTGCCTATAAATTTCCTTAATAAATAGAAATCACTAGGGAATAATTAGGAATTAGTTAACTATTATGTAATTGAATATATTTTCATATATCATCAGATATGAATATAATTTTTGTTCAGATTAAAACTTAAACAATTTCAATATTATTTAACAGATATATTCTTATAATTGTAATCATTGTATTAGAGTACGGTCACTGCAAACTTTTTTTTTAACTTCACGCTGTATACCGTATATAGCGGGGTAGGCAGAGGGAATCAGACAACCTAGTGTTAAGACACTCCATTTTTTTTCAACATTTTCGTTACCCACATTCCGCCAAATTGAGTTGCGTGTTGACTGGCGGAACTCAACGCCGCGCTTTGCCTTGTTACCAAACCGAAGACATGAAAATACTAAATTTTACATTTCCTGGAGTAAGAATCGAACCCACAACCTACGCGCTTACAGTCGCATGCTTGTGCCTCTGCGCCACGACAGGCGTTAAAAAAATAGGTGCTAAAAATTTAATTTTTTCTCTGGTCATGATTTAAAAAAGAATAATAGAAATTCTAGGTCTTTGTAAAGCACCTGAAATAAACTTCGATGTACAAAAAACAATTTAACATTCTATTGTAACCGGTAACACGCATATACGTAGGTATAACACCACATGCAGTTGATTTTTAAAAATTGCAACGAAAATTGTTACAGACTGGACTATAAAGTAACATGCTACATAAAAAGAGTTACACACGAAGCCTGAAAACGTTGTAAAAACGTTGAGTGGCACGTTTATGAGTAGTGTTTTGTTTCTGCAAACAGCTGCCACGTAAAATGAAGGAGCCCTTCTTTCCTTTCTTTCGTGTTACAAGTTTTTGTTGAATCAATTAAAACGATTCAGTTTCTTACAAGGGCTTGTTTAAATTCACAGATTGCCACTCGAACGGTTATTTAGTGGTTCCCGATTCTGAGGATTTAGTGGGAATTAAGAATGGGTACTGTGATACCATTGTTTGTGGTTCGGAAACAATACCTTATTGTGCATAGAACTCAGCGACTTAACTGTATATTGCTATTTACTTAAAGGATTTTATTGCTAAGAGTTTAATCTTAAGCAGTTTTCGAATAATTATTTGTTGTACTTTCTAACTTATTTGACTTAAAATAGAATATTCATATAGTATATAGTTTCTTTTGGGTTATGTGCGGGTTAATGAAATTATCGTACGATGGTTTTTTTTTAGAATACTAATTAATATTAATAATATCATATGTTTAATTATATGAACTGTAATAAATTACTTTAAAACTTGTATACGTACTTAAATAGAAGTATATATAATAGGTGAAAAAATATTAAATTTTGTACACTTAACTCTTATTCAAGTCTCATATAACGAAAAATGTCATACTTATAGGCATTTTTAATAATACAGCTTATAAAAAGCTAATCGATTAAATAAAATTCACGAATACTGTTACTTTTATCGAAGACTGTTGATGTACTGCCATCAATCAATGCTTTGAAATTCAATCTGTACCTTTAGACCCTCCAATTAACCATAATTTAAGATAAGCCTTTAATTTTTCGTTACGGGTGGGCCTCAAGTGTAAGCCGGTCATTAGCCACTTTTTTAGTACAATTTTTATACCTTTTGTCTTGAAGTATCTCATATTTCTTGATGATAATCCATAAAACATGAGATATGTTGCCTTCATAGCAATTATTGGTAATAAATCTATAGTTAGATCAACAACTAGTTTCAAAATATATGCAAGAAGCATTACATAATACCAGCGGATGTGTAAATCCTTTTTATGATCATATAAAAAATAAGGGCCTAGATTAAAAAACAATTTCAGCTTATCAGCAGAATGCCACTTCAGCGAGCTCATACGCTTGGCGCAGGGCAGCCGACATTATCACGGAAAATAAATGACCAATTAAATAATCTAATTCATTTCGGACCCCGGTCCTCATGCTGCGTTATAAATCAACGTATCGTCGAGTGGCGATAAACATTTTGTGACTTCCAAGCCAGGTGATAAAAAATGACTATTTTTTTCGACATTTCACCCGCAAAGGTTCTAAAAGGGTGACATTTTTTAGCTCTAACAGCTCCTTAATTGTTGGATGGCCACCCTTTATACTTAAAATCATCCCTTTTAACAAAAAAGGGCCTAATAAATGACCATAACGATTTAAGGCGCGGCCAAGCAAAAAATAAGCGGTAGTCGTAATAGCGTTAATAGAAACAAAAGCCGATAAAATCGAGTTCTTATTGACATTAAAGTCACCGCATCGATGAGACGCCTCTGAGGTAAATATTTTTTTAATGGCGCACGCCTATGGCATTAAGTACCTGCTAATGGGTTAAGCAAATAAAAGGTACACTTGTATATATTAAAGTGCTACAATGCGCTTGGCTGTGGATAAGAGGGTCAATGTTTTGATAGCGCTAGGTGGGATTGTAGAAACATGTGGTCAAACATTGTGCAATCGAATGTGACTGTTTAGTTGCGGTTATAAGCACGCACGAACATAACAAACGTGGCGCTTTCGCCATGCTCCTGAACACTAAAAGCTGACTCGCAAGAGCTAACGCTTATAAAATAGATTTTAAATAGAACAACGCTCATCGCGTAAAGTTCATTATTCTCCGCTAATGGCGTCGTAAACACGCGAATATGTAAACGTTCAGGTCGCATGAGGAAATTTGATTTTAACGGAAACGGAATTATTTTAATTACTTAGTAAACAACTGCGACAAATTGTTAGTGTTATAATTAAAATGAAATTACATAAATGTATACTCGTTAGATAAGATTATTTTTTATACTTACAATATTTTAAATAGGACGGTATTCATGTACCTATGTATATGTAATATGTATATATTTCACTCTTGGCTTAAACAGAATGCAAATAAAAATAAATCACAACGATGATTCAGCTTGACAAGCTAAGAAATTCCTCAAGACATCAAAGGCGCAGGGCAAATGAATATTCGCGGAAATGCAGTTTTTCATGTGGAATTAGCGACAAATACTAATTAATATACGTATGAGTTACATTTTCTTTCAAGTTTCACATCCTGCAAGCATTCAATTTGGACACATAGTATTTTGTCTTAATTTTGGCATTTATAAATTAGCATCTAAACATCAAAGCTAAGCTAAACTTAAATAAATATTATTTTATATATAATAAAGTGTATATTTATATATATAGAATATATTTGTAATATAACATAAAAAAAAAACTTTACCATAAAAATTTTAACTAAAAGAACAATAACTCTTTAATAACATACAACAAAAGACAGCGTGAGCTTGAAGCTTTCCATAAAGTTATTTCACCTACACGTACAGATACTCTTTGTGAACTATGAAAAATATGAAATGAGAGAAAATTGTAAAAGAACTTGTTTGCTAGGTCAGTAGTTTACTATGAACTTCAATACGGTTGTACGTTGTATGACCTAATTTATCTAATTAAAAAAGAATAAACTACTTAACTATTTTTTTTACATTCACGCTGAATCGCGCACATAGCAGGGTAGGCAGGGGGAACCTGAGAACCTAGTGTTAAGACACTCCGTTCTCTTTAAACACTTCCGTTCCCCACTTTCCGACGAATTGAGACATTGCGTATCCTTTACTATTTTTATTTAAGATAAAATATTTCAATTAATAATATTAACGCCTGTCATGTCGCAGAGGTACATGCGTGTGATTGTAAGCGCGACAGGTTGTGGGTTCGATTCTCACTCCAGGAAATGCAAAAGTTTAGCATTTCACTTTCCTGGGTTTGGCAATAAGGCAAAGCGCGGCGTTGAGTTTCGCCACTGAGCACGCAATACCTCAATTCGGCGGATAGTGGGGAACGGAGTATCTTAACACTAGGTTCTCAGATTCCCTCTGCCTACCCTGTTATATGCGAGATACAGCGTGAAGCTAACAAAAATAAATAATATGACGGTGTGTTGTCCATATATCAAATAAAAATGGATGACTGTGACTGTTACATGGACTACATGAAGAGTAACAAAATAAAGTACTTGACGTCGTAAACGCAATGCATTCACCGCAAATACATGACTATTTAAAACTTTATCAAATACACATTTTAGAATGTTGATAAAGTACTGGTTAAATTTTATTTTTACTAGACACTTGTACAATGTCGCTGTAACATAATATATTTTGAAATGTACGAACAGCAAAATTTTACACGTTATAATTTTCGAGTAATAGTTTTGTTTACGAACTCAGATGTTCTACTATAATAAAATATTCTGTTTCATGAAGCGCTAGATGAGGTAATGAAATTTAATGCTTGAAATTTTTCATTGAGAATTTTCTGCCTTGAAATGTCTTACGTCGTCTACTGAATAATTGCTATAGTGGTAGTGGGTTCAAAGCCCAAAGGCGAAATATTTATATGTACAAATATACATTATTGGTGTTTCCTTATTAGACATAATGTTGGTTTCGTCAAGCTGTATGAAATATATTCCAGATTTCAGAAAGACAAATGCGTGAAATATGAAAAATAGATTATTGGTCTTAATGACTACAAAATGACACAAATAATAATTATAACTATTCATAAATTTATATTTTATAGGAACTGTTTTAATAAACACTTGGAATAAGACAAGAAATGTTTCAGTGAGGTGACTAATCATACATCATGTGTGGGAAGCATTAGATCAAATTCCTTAAAGTTCACAAAGATTATCCAAGGAGGTTATCGATTATAATTAATGATATAGGTTTATCGTTTTGACATAACTATATTATGTGTCAAAATAAGGTACTTTTACGTGTTTATCCTAAGGATGTGTGCTTTTTACAAATTCGTTTGTAGTATAAAAAAATAAACAGGCCATTTTTGTATTGTTATATATGTATTCACGATACTGAAGTGGCTTAGTTGATACCTGTGAGAAACTGACTGCAAGAGATAATAATTGTGAAGTAAATTTATGTGGATTGAAAATGGAATAGAATGAATGTTCTTTGTTTTTTTTTTCTTTCGGGAGATGCAATAAGATTAAAATAAGCAAAGAACTAGAAAGACTTATTACTTATTTATCATTTTTCAGTAGACTTTTTATAAAGGTGAGTTTTTTTAATTATTTATTTTACAATTTTTTTTTCTACTTTTAGTAATATTTTTGATGAAGGCGCGTTTTCACGTCTGGTACAGAAATATTCTAATGTAAAAAAAAATAAAATATCGTCAAATTGCTACGCCTGTCGTGGCGCAGAGGTATAAGCGTGCGACTGTAAACGCGACAGGTTGTGGGTTCGATTCCCACTCCAGGAAATGGAATTTTCATTTACTGAGTTTGGTAACAAGGCAAAGGCACTCAGCTCGCAATGCCTCAATTCGGCGGAAAGTGGGGAACGGAAATGTTGAAAGAGAAAGGAGTATCGTAACACTAGGTTCTCTGGTTCCCTCTGCCTACCTCGCTACATGCGGGATACAGCGTGAAGTTACAAAAAAAAAATAGCTACTATTTGATAGAAATTCATTTCAAATTTTATCAATGTTATGGAACCGAGATTCAACAAACTATCACAGTATCGTAAACTAAACTTTTCCTCGATTCTGCGTTGTGACATTTCTATTTCAAACTTCAAAGTTGCTGTCAGTTTTATTTGTTGTTTCACTTCTATGTCGGTACTACATTTTATGGCTATACTTTTGTTAATTTCTTTTGACGTATTTGCTATTTTTAGTTATAGAAGTAGATACTTTGCTTATAAATTTTATACCAATTAGGAGTACATTATCATTTGGGGTTAAGTTATTTAATTATATTCAAGAAATTTAATAGAGGGCAGAAATTTGGCCTTTAGTTTTTAAAATTTTTAAATAGGACCTTTTTTAAAGGCCCTGTTTAAAATTTTAGGGCCTTTAAAAACTATCCATCTGACCGCTAGTGTGAAGCGGAATGATTATAGCATTTTTTTTTGTAAGGGATGCACGTTTGGAGCGTATTAAGCGTACATCTCTTGATAGGTATATAGAGAGAGGCCTAACATTCTATCATATTATGACACATACTTATGTATTAGCTTATGTACTAGCTACTGACTAATTACCAGCTATTGAAGAAATTCAATTCACTAAAGAAAGATGTTCATAAAATATTTCACAGGCTTATTGTACACATTGCAATTTGTCATTTAAGAATGCCGCACAATCATTCAGCCTAAAACAACACATACTTGTACCTAGACTCGGGAATTCTTATTTAAAAGGTATTATATTTCAAATCCCTAATCATTCATGAACTCACCCCTGACAATAATTTCGTAGATGCTTTGTGATGCCGCTTCCGGCTTCTACAATAGATGCATGCAAACTTCGTGAAATGGGTAAAAATAATCCTCCGCCAGAGCCTAATACATCACGCGAACTGTCAGTAGAGACCGCACGAACAAAAATATACTATTGTGAGACGCGAGTAATGCTTTGTCGGGAACTTTGATAAAAACTTGTGCAATTTTTGGTGTTGCACGCACCGACGCGCACCCAAAAAAAAAAGGACAACGACAAACGAACTTAATCCCGTATGAAAACACCATGTTGCGAGCTCAAATCCACATCCATTTCAATTGACTATCAACAAGATCGTTAACGCTTAAATCAACGCTATGATACTAATGAAAAAATAACTCCCCACAATTAATAGTTTTTGTCAATTTAAATTAGATCTCCGAGCTTCATTTTTATCACAACCAACAATTAATCAATTTAGAAGTAGAACGCTCATATTCTTTCACAAGGTTTCTAAATAACTCTGTGTGGGTCCAATATACTCGTACGTCGACACTCGCTTAACAACATGAATATGGTAGTCGTCGTCAAAACAAACTGAAAAACATGTTTAATTTATTTTTACAATAGCATTCACGTTTATAAAATCACCGCGTGTGATCTCCACGGCGCAGGTTTCGTGAGATTTCTCTATTTACTTTTAAGGCTACTGTTCAAACATTTACATAATATTGCCATAATTCATTCACTGGTATGTTTATTTTATGAAAAATTTTTGGAGTGAGAGTAAATATGGCACATCTAGATTGTTACGTTTCGTTTAAATAAATATCATTCAGTGTAGTTATATGACGCTTTAACGTTATATGAACCGTCTCTGCTATAAAGAATGTTAATAAGTTATGTTGACGCAGCTAGTCGTATGTGAAAAATAAACATGATGAAGCCCAGCTTAGATGTGCTAAAGTTATCTTTACACGCGCTTCAAAAGTAAAATGTCAACAGTCGCATTATGCTCTCGAGAGTCATCAAGTCACTAACGATGTTGTTATAGTCAGGAAAATTTCAATATTGATATTAGAAATAAATAAAGAAGGTATTATATATAAAGAAGGAAGA
The DNA here is from genome assembly GCA_033558755.1 of Philaethria dido. Classification (NCBI taxonomy): domain Eukaryota; kingdom Metazoa; phylum Arthropoda; class Insecta; order Lepidoptera; family Nymphalidae; genus Philaethria; species Philaethria dido. Next base: position 114,602 of record JAKGSA010000903.1, read on the forward strand.
AGAATTCTAGGACAAATCTATTTGGTTGAAAATATTATTATTTTTATTTTTTTTTAACCTCACGCTGTATCCCGCATATAGCGGGGTAGGCAGAGGGAACCAGAGAACCTACTGTTAAGATATTCTCTTTCAACCTTTTGCGTTCCCCACTTTCCGCCAAATTGAAGCATTGCGTTGAGTTCCGCCACTCAACAAGTGGCGGAACTCAACGCCGCGCTTTTGCCTTGTTACCAAACCCAAGAAATGAAAATACTAAATTTTACATTTCCTGAAATGGGAATCGAACCCACAAACTGTCGCGTTTACAGTCGCACGCTTGTGCCTCTGCGCCACGACAGATTAGATTATATTAATAATTAATGATAGATTAGAGATTATTATTTTATAATAAATATTCTAAATTGTGTTTGTATGAATGCTATTTTTCTTCATATTTACAAAAAAGTAAGCTATATTTTTAACTGATTCTATTTTAGCTTGTTGAACCAATATTTGTTTGACCCCCAAAAAAAAATTGAACTTATTACTTTACCGAGCAACGACAACGACATGACAAGTGCCTTAGCTGTTTTTTTTCATGCTTTTTACAATCTGTATATTTAGTTCTTATGATTAAGTACTCATCTATCGTCTCCGCCGTTTCGGCGCGCCGGACCACTAAATAGCTCTTTGTTTATTGGATTGAGCGATACAATTTTTTGTTAACTGCCGTCCCGTCAACATTCAAGTGGCAATAAATTATAAACTTAACCTTGGCCACGTTTGTTTTGGTTAACCGTTTCTGAGTGCATATGTGCCTCGTGAGAACCTAGTAACGACCACTCTGTACTATAAATTTACTAATAGCTATTTATTTTTATATTATTTATTGTGGCAGGCAAAACGCGGCGTTGAATACCGCCACTCAACACGCAATGCCTCAATTCAGCGGAAAGTGGGGAACGGAATTGTTGAAAGAGAATGGAGTGTCTTAACACTAGGTTCTCTGGTCCTCTTTGCCTACCCTGCTATATGCGGGTTACAGCGTGAAGTTAAAAAAAAATATTGTGGCATAGACTTTTAAAGATTTAAATTACTTATTTTTTAAATTAATTATAGATGCTTTAGAAAATCCTTTATTATGGTAACATTGCATAAATTTTGAATTACTTTCTCTATCTCGTAATAATTGAATCGGTACTAAGTAATATTTAATAACATTAAAGTTTTTTCTTGAAATTACAAATTATATACGTACCGATATATGTACAAGTTTAAAAACAAAATGATTATCGTCTATCCAAAATTTAATTCTCAATCTAATTTTCGATTCGATTTCCGATTGGAATGAGCCTAATGAAGTTCGATTTGAACACATTATCCGACGAATTAACTGGTTCAGCGTATTAGTGTTGATTAAAATTGGTACAATAATGAGCATAAGTCTAGTGAATTATGGTTACTTAGCTATATATTGTATGTATGAAGTGTTTTCTATAGCGAATGAGTTTTCAGTAATTGTTAAAGGTTAAGAAATAATTAATGACTCGTAGTTATAATCAAGGGCAATATTAAAATATATATTTCGATTCACACTTTTTCCTGTATAGCAAGGTAGGCAGATAGAACCTAGTGTCTACATACACCGTTCTTTACGGGATCAAGACCACCATAATCGCATTTAGTTAATTTTAAGGCTATTATTTTTTTTATTTTTATAAGTATTTCAAAGAGATACTTGCTTTCTTAATTTTCCATCCTTCATAGAGTTAATTCACCGCCGGTAGCGGAACTTAACGCTTTACGTTGTAGAACTAAAGAAGTGATAATTATTTAAATATAAACATTTTTCTCACGAAAATATAATCATTGTATGTAGTCAGACAACTACATCCTTACTTTAGGAGACTATGATAAATCATTAACAACATTGCGGATATGAATTTATTTGCATGTGCAATTATTTATTTCAACTGTTCTACTTACATAATTATCTCTCAGCATAATTGTAAAAATATAAGGAATATTTAATACATACATATATAGCTTCACGCTGTAACCCGCATATAGCAGGGTAGGCAGAGGGAACCTGAGAACCTAGTGTTAAGACACTCCGTTCTCTTTCAAAAATTCCGTTCCCCATTTATATTTAATAATCTTTTATAAAGATATTGTTAGAGTTGTTGTATTTTAAAAGAAAATTAAAATTAAACCTTTAAATTAAGACATCCATAGTAGTTGAAGTCTCCAGTTTAACACGACGGTCGACATAAAACTGGAATATGCCTTATCATATGTCAGGCGAATTTATTGGCTGTCACGTAATCTCTTTATATTTATAACATGTATCCCAACGGCCTTATCGCAGGCTACTGCAGCGTCTTATTACAGAGACTGTCCTATAAAAAGCGATGAACAAAAATATTTACAAGTTGTAAAAACGTGTAATGTACATATTTATATAATGTTTCAATATATTTTTTTATTTTTTTCGTAATTATATGTTCAATTTCCGATGAACATTAATTAATAAACCTTATAAAATTAGGTTGTGTTATTATTTTTTCCCTAAAAAGCTTTATATAGAAACAGTTAAAAATATAATCATCTTAGCCAATTTAATATCCAAATTGCCAGGAAAACATTTTTTTTTATACCTAAAACTTAAAATCGGTCTAGACATAATTTTTGCTAGTGGAAGTAAAAGTATATCTGTCTATCTTTCACTTAATACAGTAAAAACATAAAAAGGTTTTTTTAACTCCTGTAAAGAAAAATACTACTATACTAAATAACATAGTATAGAAATAGTCTGTAGTAGTAGTCGTGTTAATGCCCCAGTGAATGACGGAAGCTCATATCAAAGGTAGTTGAGCCGAGTAATTTAAACCTGTCAAAAGTTAAATCAGGGTCATGCATGCGTGGAACAATATATAATAATAGGCTGACAAAATTACAATTGACAGAATTGGCTTTTTATTATTGTTTTATAGTACGTAAAATTTTGACAAATTTGTACGTATGTATTGAGATATTTATATATATATATATATATATATATACATACTAAATGCAAATTTTAGTATTTTGTAAAGATATAAAGAGGAATTCCCACTCCAGAAAATGGAATTTATCATTTCCTGGGTTTGGTAATAAGAAAAAGCGCGTTGTAGAGTTCCGTCACTCAGTCCACAATGCCTCGGCAGAAAGTGCGGAACGGAGTGTCTTAACACTAGGTTCGCTCTGCCTACCCTGCTATACCTATACAGCGTGAAGCTATTTATGTATGTAGAAAGAGGAATAAAATTGAAAATACAATTCAAATAAATAAAAAATATGGTTGTGTAATGTTACTAAATATAGAAAATAGTATGCCAATCAAGAAATAAGCAACGTCATTTCCTATTAACACCATCATATTTCTATATAATTTTCCTTCTCTAAATACATACTGAAATGAAAACTGTTTGATTAGTTTAATTCTTTGTAGTTTCATCAATACCCTTAAACTATACTATACTATTTGTTATAATATGTGTAACTAAGCATATCGATTGTATTTGAAAGGGTAAGGAAATGTCAATTACCATCAACACTACTGTCAATCTCAAGTATCGTTATTGTATATCAATAAAGTTATTTAAGTTATTTTTATGAATTTCATAATAGTGTAGCAACAGCGGCTACAAATTAATTATTAGGGTGATACATTAAAATATGTCCCCACTAAATATTCCATTAGGCGTATAACATGATATAAATCATGACATAGCTAGATTTATGTTGAACTGATGTTGATGTATTCAGCTTGATTCGGCTATATTTAGTTCAATGTATAGAGAAATATAAGACGATGAAGGTTTTTAACTGCATAATACTAACTATTTGTTAAAAGTTTTTTAGTTTGGTTTAGTCAATTGGTATAATTTAATAAGTCAAATAGTTAACACTGTTTAAAAATCTTTCTCGTTATTCTTTGTTGTCCTAGCAAGGCTTATTTATGCTAAAAAAAATTGTATTGGCACTAAATCCGTACACATATGTGAAATGGCTCAACACAGCGTTGCATTATTTTCTTACAATAATAGATAGTTAGATAGATACGTACAATTGTAAATATCATGCTATTAAAACCGCATTAAAACATATTTTCCTACAGTATACTAAAGTTACTTTTTAAAAGTTAATATATATGAGTGTTGTTAATTTTTCTTAATATGATAAAAATATAATTACATTTGGGAATTTCTTAGTTAGGAACTCATATTCTTGTACGACATATTTTTACATTTCATAAAATCCATTAATTTTATTAATAATCTGTGACCTACTTAAAGAGATTTAACTTTGACATTTAAAATTTATTTCTATTCGTCTTAAATAAAATGTTTGATATATAATAAATAGATCTGGGAAAAATTACCACGACGAGTTTAAGAGCATCGAATCACAGAATGACAGATGTTTACAGTCGTCTTAATACTCTAAGCAATAATATACAGTTGTTTACATTATGTCTGGGTTCTGGTCTCCTCTTAAGTCCTCTACTAATCGACATCAAATTTAGTTTCAAAATTAATTTATTTTAAAAAGATATTTTTTTATATTATAAAATTCACAATTTTTAAATGATTGTAAAATGTTATGTCTATGTAATATATATATATATATATATATATATATATATATATATTTTTTTTCTATATAAAAACTATTTATTTATTTATTTGTTCCAGATGGTTGTTAAAAACTAATCATGATCAATTTCCTCGTGGGATATCAAGAATTGGATATGTGGCAGTAAGCTGCCAGCATGGATACGCTGGCCGTGGTGACCTCTCTCTTGGGACTCTTCTGTCTCGGTTAGTGCCTTTTCCTGTTATCCTCAGAAAGTTTTAACTTGATAATATAATATAGTTAGATTTTGCGATATTATGAATTGCGTGATATTATCTTCGCGCAGTTTCATCGCCTCTGGCTGCATGTAATGGTATAGATACAAATTCTATTGGAGGTAATATTCATTTTTACATGATAGGTTTCTCTGGACTAATATATAAAGTAATTAATATTTTACATCACATCCAAAATTTAATACAAAAGTGGACAATAATTTAAGAATAATGTAAAAAGATAAATCAATAGGTTCCCGTTGCAAATTTGGTGACAATCGTAAGGTACTTCAGATAAAAAAAAAATCAATAACATAATTTAGTAATAACATGCTCTTTTTATACTCATACGCCTATTGTGGCGCAGAGGCACAAGCGTGCGAATGTAAAAGCGACAGGTTGTGGGTTCGATTTCCACTCCAGGAAATGGAATTTTTCATTTTCCTGGCTTTGGTAACAAGGAGTTGAGTTCCGCCACTCAGCACTCAATGACTTAATTCGGCGGAAAGTGGGGAACGGAGTGTCTTAACACTAGACTCCCTCGGCCTACCCTGCTATATGCGGGATACAGCGTGAAACTATGTATGTATGTATGTTTATCCTCATACAACGTAAAATATTCCTTAATTTAATTTAATTTTATTTGATGTCATGGCTTTTTGAAGTCACTTATAAATAAAAACGAAAATGTGTGTATTCGTTCGTCTCTATCAAAAACACATTCCATATGGTGGGTGAAGAAATAAAGAATTCACCGTGAAGTCAAAGTTCAACCAGCGCTAATAGCAGCCCTCCCATGGGGTCGCATTCCCCTATACTTCGATATTTAGTGCCATATCGTACCATCTTAGATTTGTGGAATCACTTAAGAAAAATGTACGAATATATCTATTTTAAGACATTGTTTTTTCAAAATTATTTATTTCTAGTGTATATTAAAGCTTTTGTGGTGCGTTGCAGATGTGTTGCCATAATTATTGTAAGGTCAAATGACATAATTTTTCAACAAAGTCATTAGTGTATGATAGTTGAAATGTAGCCTACAAAAGTGGGATTGGCAGCTTATTATATAAACTCGGCGTTTGCCTTACACCTAGTGTTCTAAAAATATAAGTACAGTATTATAAGCGAGTGGTGGTAAATAAATATATTGTAAATTAAAAATGTTTTTAGTCATCTGTATTAGGAAAGTGAATTTATTTATAGTATGTGTTAGAAACCGTGTCTAACAACAAAACGGATGAAAAATTACTCTCTTGGGCATAATTTAATTCGGGGACACCGTAAGCTTTGAGTAAAAATTATTATCTCACAAAAACACACATACAGAGATTTAGTAAAGCATCTGTCTATTGCATGCATTTCATGAGAGATAGGCTATAAATATGGACTCACAAATTATCCATTCACCGAGTTAGTTGTGTCACCGTGAAGAAATTATTTTATACCACGGTTCACGAATCGGTGAGTAAAAAAGCGTTCGCCCCAGGCGATTATCAAAGCGTAAAGAAGTTAAGCTAATGTTAAACGACGCCTATCTTTTGTATCTAATGCGTGATGGATGCTGCGTGAAATATGTGGAAAAAATTAAATAAAAAAAAAAATCAATGGCTAGGGTACTCACACAATGGACTTGTACTGAAGTCATTGTATACAATGAGATATATGAAAAATGAATCGTATCTCAGATCTATGCTCGGACAAAAGTAAGTTTTATGAATATTGACATATTTTAACCCCTATTATAATAAACTATCCAGTATCGATAGACCATTTCATATGCGATCGTTTGAAATTAAGAGGCGGAAGTTGATATTAAAAGGGTACGTCTCGTTGGCAGTAAATTAGACGTCTGTTTCTAAGGCCCTTAAATCACTTCGACCTTACAGCGCAGATGTCGTTGCTAATAAGCAACGGCCGAATTCTATATGTTTTTTTGCATCGTTTAAGCACTTTGCCGATCAGATAATTTTCAAGATGCAAAGTATGCTCATTTATCTACCAATGTTAATGGAGACACTACAGAAGCAGGATGTCTCTTTTATATTGTCTTTTATGCAACTTTTTGCGTTACAAAAACGTGCAGAAAAAACTAACTACCTGTATGTTTGGTTCAAACATATGCTCGTAAGAAAAAAGTTTGCTTTAAATGCTGAAATAATTGATCTCCACTAGTATCATTATTTTTTCAAGTTGCCACGCGTTAGAACACTGTGTAAACAAACTAAGAACAAAAGAAATATCACAACTGCCGATGACGGGATCAGTTACTTCAGCTTCTATATGGAAAAACTATTCGCAATTTGTAAGATTTGTATCTTACACTCAGTGTTTTAAAGTTAAAAGTCCTATAAACGTTCTAAAGTGACAGCAAAATTAGCTGAGCCCTGTAGTTTGTCATTAAGCTACTCCTGTTTCACGCAGGTACGCAAGTCCCTATGAAAGTTAAAACTGTGTAAACAAATTGTTTTTACATTAGAAGCGCGCCTTACAAAACAAACATTGTAAATCACGAAATTCATATTAGTCTAATCCGTCCATCCGTTAAGGCAGAATGGCTAATTTTTAACACATGTGCGACGAGTCGACTGTTTTTGTGTCATAAAAGTTAAGTGCTATTTCATAAACCGTAACATTCCCTGAACTTTGAATTTTATTACTTTAAAATTAGTAAAATTATATTTCATACTATGTTTTTTTAAACATAAACTCCACTATGATATACATCTATAAAAGTTAAATTAATTTTATTTTATTTTTTTAGCTTCACGCTGTATCCCGCATATAGCAGGGTAGGCAGAGAGAACCTGAGAACCTAGTGTTAAAACACTCCATTCTCTTTGAAAAAATCCGTTCCCCACTTTCCGCCGGATTGACGCCGCGCTTTGGATTGTTATCAGACCCAGGAAATGAAAGTACCAAATATTATTTAAAATGTTCATTTCCTGGAGTGGGAATCGAACCCACAACCTGTCGCGTTTACAGTCACACGCTTGTGCCTCTGCGCCACGGCGCCACAGGCGACAAAAAATTTCTAAAATTTCAAATACGAGAACTATAAGTATATATTTAAAAAAGCGGCCTAAGATAACAATTAAACAGTATTTTATTATTCAAAAAACATCACATCTGTTAACCTACTTTATTAAAGAAAATTTTAAAATATATATATGTAATACTTAATTAAAAAGTTGAATATAACATTAAAGCAATAAATGTTGCTACATTTACCGTCAATATGTAACATAATTGGGAGTTTCCGTATAATTCTCATAATAAAATAAAATTTAATCGAAATATATTTTAATATAAAAACGGTGTTAGCTGACCAATTATCGACGATAATAATACAAAATAGCGTAATAACAGCCCAGAGTTATATTGCAAAGAGGGTTCTAAAGATTGCACACGTGTTCAGAAATCATGATTGCCTCCTAAGGGAGCCAATCACTGTCATTAGAATTAGATATTCAGTTCAACCGAATATCGAATTACATAGGGTCATAGATTTCAATACTTGATACTAGATCGTAATCTATACTATATATAAAAAGCTAGGCAGATTGCACATTTCAAAATATTTCATAGATTTGCATTACACAGACGGGAATTATAACTTAACTGATTTTAAATCGATTGATATGGATGTAAACATATATTTTTTTCGCCTTTATCTATATATTAATATATAAAAAAACATTTTCGAACACTCTTGAATTATGTGGAGTATGAAATTTGTCATAGTTAAAGTTTAGGTATATGTCGAAATGTTGATATTTTTCGTAGATTAGAAGTAATTAAATTAATAAATTAATATTATCTACCATAACATTTACGTAAGTCTTTGCATAAAATGACATACACGTTGCTAAGAAAATATGTATTTTACGCGCAAAAAATTCTTTTAGTGTCAGGAAAACGCTAATTGACGTCGATATAGTGATATTTGAACTTTCATTTAAGATTTTTTTCTTTTTTGTTTACAAGTAATCTAAAAACATATGTAGCTAGTGAGTCACCTATTTATTTTCATCAGCCAAATTTAGATAACGAATAAAGATGTTACACGGCAAAGTAGCCTGATAATATCAAACGGCCGAAGACACGTTTGATGTGAAGGCACGTCGACAAGTTTGTGATACGTTGCAAAAGGAACCAGATTGAATTTTCTTTGATACGAGAAAATAAAAGAGTGGCTATTTGAGGGGCTATTAGCCTAAATGCGGCAAATAAATTGTACGCTTTACCTATTGGTTTTAAGTTATATAGCCTATAAATTTTTTTTTTTTAGCTTCACGCTGTTCCCGTATATAGCAGGGTAGGCAGAGGAAACCTGAGGACCTAGTGCTAAGATACTCCATTCCCCACTTTCCACCGAATTGAGGCATTGCGTGCTGAGTGGCGGAACTTAACGCCGCGCTTTGCCTAGTTACCAAACCCAGGAAATGAAAATACAAAAGTTTTACATTTCCTGAAGTGGAATCGAACCCACAACCTGTCGCGTTTACAGACGCACGCTGGTGCCTCTGCACCTTGACAAGAGCTGTAAATAAATTTGTGTGGACACTAAACATTTGTAGATAATCTTGGATTTAATTTGAACTTGGTAATTCATGGCAAGAGTAGCGTGGCGGTTCAAATGTAAAAGCCATGTTACTATAACCGATTTTTTATTTATTTTTTTTTCTCGGCGCGTGTCAACATGTGCATGTAGTATAAATTAGCTGGGGGACAAGTCGCTCCCTCGCAAACTTTTTTAACAAAAGTTTTTGAACAATAGCAACATAACTACACGCGTGCGAAATAAAATATCACTCCCTTAGCCGTAAAGTCGATGTCGTCGCTATAAAAACATTGATTGGGACTTATTTATATTTTAACGTTTTAAGTAATATTTTTAAACGAGGCAACATTATTTTTTATTAAAAGAGTTAATTAAACCTTTTCCTACTACCTGTTTTTTACACAAACCGCTTAAATTGAAATTTTTGACGGTAGTATATTTATTTTTACTTTCATATTTTTCGGATGTAATGTTATGATACTCATTTTATCTACTTTATCGAGGAAGGATTTTCATTCATCCTATATAATCGATAGTTCAAACGCACAACTAAGCAATAAAGTGAGTTTTATGTGCGATAAAATAACGTATCGAGATCAACATAAACAATATTTTATGGGCGTGCATTCCGCTAAATTTTATTTATATCGTTTTCGGTTTCTTTTTGACTTGTTATGGCGCAGATATTTACCACATTTGATCTGTATTGGTTTGCTTTGTAATATGATTCTCAAAAAGTTAGTACTGCAATTGCAAGAAAATGATCAGGTGAAGCAAAAAATGTTACAAGTTAGTTAATTTATCTCAAATATCGATATGAGACAAAAATGTAAAGATAACAAGAAGTGACCAAGATTCAATTATAGATTAGTCGTATCGTTACATCACACGATATGGGCGACGAGAATAAATAAACACCATTACTTTGTACAATGGACATAATCCCTGTTCTGATACAATTCCAAAATTGAGTTGCGTATAATAACGGGCGGTTACTTTAGCCGGATTCCGTATTTTTTTCAGTGATCGAATTTTTTCATGTTGTAATAATAACTTAAGGCTTAACAATAGACGTACATCAATTCAAGTGTCAAAAACTAACATCTGCGTCGTTCGTTGTAAACACAGCAAAATAGTGAGGGTCCCCGTTCAGCATCCTGGGGGACTTAGCCTGTGTTTATGGCTCATTATTATTGTGCGTTGCTTTAAAGTAGCTGAGAATGACACACTCAACCCATTATTCATATAATATGTTGAAACCTAGAAAGAATCATTGTTGTATAAATTTAAAATAATGCCAACCACTCATGGATAATTTAAGTGAGACTACATGTGTATGTTGTAAAACAAATATACGTTTTAATTATGAAATACTAACAGACCCAGGCTTTTGTGTTTTATTGCAGCACAGAATTTTGCTTACTTTTTCTTAGAATATATTGTAATAAATTTTTGATGACTGTGATATAGTTATAAAAAATATTGTTAATATGTAATGTAATCTTTGGAAATGGTATTTAAATCAAATTAGTAAAATGGAGAATATAGAAAAAGATGTTGATGATATGGTGACTTATTTGTATATATATACGAGTATATCTCATTAACTATTTAGAGATCTAAGTATCATTTAATTAACTAATTATCAAAAAAAAATGAAGAGAAATTAAAAATATAATTTCTTCATTATGAAATATTTTTGTTCAATAGGTTCAGTAAATGGAGGCTTAAGTGACGACTACATGAGTAGCGGTGAGGCGCCATACATAATAGAGCAACCACAAGACGTGACAGTAGCTCGCCACCAGCCTGCAACATTGAACTGCAGAGCAGGGGGATCTCCAGCACCAACGATAAGATGGTATAAAGGCGGCGTTCTTGTAGTATCAGACACCCACAGAAGCCTTTTACCTGCAGGGGGACTGTTCTTTCTTAGAGCGACGCATGGAAGAGCACATTCAGATGCTGGAGTGTACTGGTGCGAGGCCACTAATCCTTATGGAACGGCTAGGAGCCAAAATGCAACACTACATGTAGCTGGTAAACTATTACTTATTTTATTTTAATTAAATACTTTTAGAGAATGCGTGTGTTAAAGATTTTTTTGTTTTTTTAGTTCTTCGTGAAGAATTTCGTTTAGGACCAGTAACGACTCAGACAGCGCAAGGGGAAACCGTGATATTAGAGTGTTCTCCGCCACGAGGTTCTCCTGAGCCAACAGTTTATTGGAAGAAGAACGGTCAAGTTTTATATTTTGATGGAGATTCCAGGTAATTTATAGCATACATGAATGTAAGACCTACTCTAAAATAATGGAATATGGCTACTTACACCAGTATGCTTTTGTCGGTTGAATAATTTATGTGAACACTAAACGACTGTTAGGAACTAACTTTCGGATTGCGGAAATCTAGTAAAGTTGGCAGATATATTAAAATGTGGAGCTCTGGGATATCAAATGAAAGTTACTCGCCAGTTCGACAGAGCGCACTTAACGTAAAATCGAGGGTAGTTGGTAAGAGCACTTGGAGTTAAACGGGATGGTGGAAACGCGATAGTCTTATGAATTTCTACTGAATAAAGTAGCATAACATTATATTTCTTGTGTGATATTTAATTTATATGTCAAGCAATCATTGATTTTCTAATTAATTGTACTTATTAATTACGGAAAGTGGGGAGCGGAGTGTCATAACACTAGGCCTACTGTGCCTACCCCGCTATATGCGGGATACAGCGTGAAGCTATGTATATTTGTATTAATTAGAACTCTCGTCGTCCAATCTATTTGATCTATTAATATTGTAAAATAACACTTGCGTATAGTCAAAATATTTTAATTTATAAAATATAATTTAAATGTCTATTTACGGTAAAATCTATTTAGTTCTACGGTTGTCTAATTTTTATAAGTATGACAAAATTTGAATATTTTACGAATATCTCAAGTGAGCTAGACACCGAAGCACCAATTAATATAAGTTTGTGTTTATCATCATTCTTAAAAAGCATATTATAATATAGATGAAGGAGTTACTTATTACCTGTTTAGGTTATCTTTGTCTTCACCGCAAATGAGGAAGGCGTAATACTATATATATGTAAATAGAAAAAGTAAAAAATAAGTAATTTAAAGTTTACGTATGGTAAAATAGCAACAACAATTTTTACGCAATTTACACCTAATTGAATATACTCGAAGCTGGGACATGTTTCCTTTTTTATTTAATAACAATCTTCGCTGCGTTCAAATTGAATTTTGTTAGAAGTTTTATTGCCAATTCATTTCCATTCGTTGTCTATGAATTTTTATGAGATATGGCGTTAGGTTACATCTTGAGGGCATAGTGTATGTATGGCGAAGCATGAAAATAATTAACAGTAGGGAGAGTACATCAAAGTCGTAAGGAAGGGGATATTTGAAGAGCTCGACAAGCAATCAAGTAAAAATCTGAATAGTTCTGACTCACCGGACCCTTTATTAAATGTTAATTTCCTATTGAATTATTCCGCCCAATATTTGAATGACTTTGTTACTTTGAGCTTTATTCAATATAATGAATATGAAATTAATAATTTTATTGTGCATAAGAAATTAAAGCACCGTTTGTTATTTGTTTAGAATGCATTTAGTTGACGGCGGTAGTCTCGTAATACAAGACGCGAGGCAAACTGATGCTGGCAGATACCAATGTATTGCAAGGAATGCAGCTGGCACTAGAGAATCTAGTATTGCTACTCTAAGAATTCATAGTAAGTTATTAAAATTATTTATATAATATTGTTCATTAAACAATCAGTACCTACTTCATATCATATCTAAATGGTAATTTTTATACCAAATAAAAAATATATAATTTTAATAAATTTTGTATTGTGCAGTTAAACCATATTTAATTGCTGGTCCGGAAGATGTTGTGGCACAGACTGGTGGAAGTGTAACTTTCCAATGTAGAGTGGGAGGTGATCCTCTACCTGATGTACTCTGGAGGAGGACAGCCGGCGGTGGTAACATGCCACTAGGGCGTGTCAAAGTCCTTGACGATAGGAGCCTCAGGCTTGACAATGTTGTTTTAGCAGACGAGGGAGAATATACGTGTGAAGCTGACAATGCCGTTGGAGCAGTTAGTGCTAGCGGATACTTGACCGTTCACGGTAAATAACTTTTTATTCGTAAAGTGAAAACATATTGCTGCTTGAAGTTTAGTAAACGTGTATTAAATAAATTATTGTTAAAAATAATGATACCTAATTTTTTTTTTCTTAAGATTTATTGATTCAATACGATTCATCTTCTATTTATAATTATTACATATGTACATCTGCAATATATATGCAATATATAAAAATATTCTGTAATAATTATTATACTTTACGTGATTTTTTTTAAATATTAAAATTATTTAGATACATACTAAATATAATGTTTTTTTTTCAGACCCTCCTTCAGTTACGATGAAACCAAATTCTGTAATTGTAGAGAGTGGTTCAACAGCCACATTCACATGTGCTTCTACAGGCAAACCCGAACCAACTATGTACTGGAGTATAGAAGGCAATAGAACTATTATATTACCTGGTACAACGAGAGAAAAATATCATGCTTCGTCAGTATCAGATGGAGTAACTATATTAACGATCAATAATACAAATAAAAATATCAGTGGAAATACAGTAGTTTGTTCGGCGGTAAACTTTGCTGGCAGTTCGTTTGTTAGAGGGAAACTAACCGTGACGTCAGACGATGACCGCCCACCGCCAATCATAACAAGCGGACCCTCTAACCAAACGTTACCTATTAAATCAATGGCTGTTTTTCCTTGTACGGCAATTGGTGCACCTGAACCGATCATTGCTTGGTATTTTGAAGGAGAAGCACTGATACAAAATCATAGAAGAAATATTTCTAGTGATGGTACACTTATTTTAAGAGATTTAGATAAAACAGATAGCGGCACGTACACATGTGTCGCTTCATCTCAACATGGGAAATATGTATGGAGTGGAGTGCTGCTGGTAGATAGTCCTATTAATCCAAATATTCATTTCTTTAGAGCAGCGGATACTTCTGCTTTACCAGGACCACCAACAAAACCTCAAGTTTATAATATTACGGATACAAGTGTAACTATAACTTGGAATCAAAATAATAAAATAGGTTCCTCTTCAATTCTTGGATACCAAATAGAAATGTTTTCAAGAGAAACGTTATTGGGAAATAATACTCCTAGAAATTCCCGAGGATGGATTGTAGTGTCTAAGAGAGTTTACCAAACGCATTACATAGTGAAGTCGTTAATTCCTGGTATAACATACATGTTCATTGTCAGAGCAGAGAACTCTCATGGACTATCTGCACCAAGTTCAATATCGGAAGCTGTAACAGTTGGTGATGATAACAATGTTTTATGGGAGGGGGGAATATATTCTAATAATACAGAATTTAGGAAGAACATTATGACAGATAATATTGTAGAATTGATAGAGGCAACGCCAATAGACTCTAAAACTATAAAACTCATGTGGGAAATATTAAACTTCTTCCATTTAGAAGGACTATTTATATATTTTAGACCACTTGACAATAAAACTACTGAATATGAAATGAAAACAATTTTACATTCAAACGACGTGTCTGGGTATGAAATCACTTCACTAAGAAAATACACGAGATACGAATTTTTCCTTGTGCCATTTTATAGAAAATTTGAAGGGAAACCCTCTAATTCTAAAATAGCCCAAACGCTAGACGATGGTGAGTTTTTTACCAATTTTTTTTATTGATATTTTTTAATAGTTGGCGTAGTTTTATCTGGTATATTATATATTTTTTTCCTTATTTTAGTACCCGATGGACCTCCAACTAACATTGAAATGTTTATTTATAACACAACTACAGTTCATTTAAAATGGCATCCTCCAGAACCGAATTTACAAAATGGTGCTATTATAGGATATAACGTGGTTTTGAATTGGCTTGATATACCAGCCAATAAGTCGATGGTTGCCATAAATACAACTGTACATCAAGCTACGAGTTTGATAATGACTAATCTAACATCGGGTGTAAGCTACTCGGTCCAAATAGCCGCTGAAACTATTGTTGGCTTAGGGCCATTTAGTCAAAAAGTGTATTTAAACATCGATTCTCGTTCTGTTGGATTAGACCCATTATCAAGGTAATAAAACAAGACATAATATACACCTTCATTTGATTTATATCAGCAATCAAAAAGCTTCAATTGGAATTATAAATGCATTTATATTATATGTATATTTTTAGATATCCCGTGAACGGAGAAGTATCGATTGTCGCTGGTGACTTTGTAATGGAAACTTGGTTCTATTTTTTGATAGGAGCTATTGTTTTATTCAAAATCGTAATGATTGGGGGAATCATATATGTTCGAAGACATAATATTTTTGCTAAGAAATCTGCGCTTCCAAATATATACGGTAAGATGGAATATTTATTAAAGTTTCTATTCGAATATGTGAAGTTGAAAGTTTATATAAACAAAACGTCTTTATACATCACTTACTTTCAAATACTTACATTTTCCCTAGAATCAGCATCAGAATTTCAAAATTAAAAACATTCCACGGGTGTCGTAGGGTGGCAAGGGTGCCGAGCGTTTGTTTGATGGAGGCTTTGCCATGCGAGGGGCGGGAGGGTACTAGATTACTTTCAAGTTGAAAGGTAGCACGAGCCCTCTCTTCCTAGCGCACTGGATCTCTTTCATTTTACATTCACGTTCGTGGCACAAAGGAATGATACAAATCCAAAAAATAAAAACCCAGTAAATGTAAATGTTTTTATTTTGTTTCCTCGAGGCAATTCGTTTGTTGATTCACCCAGTTACGTTTAAGCCAATTTTATTCACTTTATTTGCGGGTAGAATTTATAATCCTTCATTTATCAGATATCGTTTAAATAAAATATACAAGAGTAAAATTTCCATAGAATAAGCAATTTCTTTGTTTTAGATTCAAATGGCACAAGTTTGGTGACTCAAATGAATATAAAAGCGGCAGTTTCTCTATCGCATCCACTTAGTAGCTGTTATAACAAAAACACTGTAACTAAAACTGAATCACTTTTGTGGATGGAAAATCAGCCAGGATTATGTATGTCTAGTAGTCAAACGAATCAAAGTAAAGAGAAAACAAATTCTGAGTATGACAAAGTTGCCCAACAATTGCCTGAATATGCTGAAGTAGCGGCTTCCAGAGTAAATGGCAATGAATGGAATACAAGCAAAACCGCAACATCGCCCGCAGCGTACGCTTCGGTTACACTTGTAGCAAATACGAGACAGTGTGTTAGTTCTTTGGTAAGTTCTTAATATTTTTTTTAATAAATAAAAATAAATAATAACATATTTTTATGCTCATTATTTAATTAACAGGGATGGTTTCCTCCTGGGAGTAAAAACGTCGATAATTATGACAATCGTTACGCACCAGATGACGAACTTTATCCTGCGAGTAACGGCGGATATTATAATCGTAACGTATACAGCGAAAAGTATTTTCAAGGGCACCCCAACGTCCTTAAATTCTACGACTTGCCCTCGTTAGATAAAACTCAGAAAGCTCAACTGAGGTATAATCAGAGCTTAGAAGAACGAAAAAGTGATAAAAACATTAAGCCTGACGTCACGCAATCTTTGATCGGCAGAAGTTATAGAAAAAATTCAGAATCGGAGACAACGTATAGAGCATTCGGTGAAGACGATTCAGACGACGACAATTACGGTGAAGATGGCGGTTATGATGAATTACAAGCAATGCAACCGCAACGACAAAGACCTAAGCATCAATACGAGCGGCCTAATTTTGACAACGATCCTACGACGACGTTGGCTCGGCTGACGTCTTTCAAACATGGACAAAGTGTTCTAAGCGGGACACAAGGATCCCACGCGCCTATTCATCCTCCACCCGCTCCACATCCGCGAGTAGACTCAGTGACGCGGTAGTATCACGCCTTGCCGGCTTTCGGCGACCTGTGCCAAACAGACGTATAGACAACTAAAGTGCACTACGTAGTGATGTGTTTGCAAGTGAATTTAAGTGTTCTTTCACTCTTGTAAAGTGTTAAAATGGATATTTATTTCATGTCCAGTACTCAAACAGTATCGACTATCTTATACTTTTGTTATAAACACTGTGGAATATTATTTTCGAGCTTAATTGCTTAATTTTTATATGAATAACTTGTGTACTGAAGCTTTATTGCGTATGATAAATATTTATTATGTTATAAATATCGTAGCTAGTCTTTTGTAATATGAAAATTGTAAATGATGTACAGAACTACTTATAGAATATTTAGAAACCTTATTATAATTATAATGAATGAGAAAAATTAAGAAAAGTTTAGAATTTATCGTTTTTTTTAGCAATTAAAACAATATGATGTAGTCCGTCGAATATATCAGTAAACGAATTTGTGACCTACTTATCATTAGCTTAAGTCGTAACTGATGTAAACGCTTGGCAATAATTTAAATAACATTGAAAATTCACAGTAGTGTAAATAAGGATTTAGGTAAATTTCTAGCGATGTCAATATATTTTGCCGGATGATAAATGAAATAAGCGCAAATATAACTGGCATAATATATAATAATAAACTAAGGTAATAAATGCCTAACGGAATGGCACTAACCGTATTATTAGGTTATGTTTTCATATAATAGATACTCTAATTTCGTGTGCCATAACTTATTTCCTAAATTATAACAAAGTAACATTGGAGTTGTGAGATAAAATTCAAATCTTTTACGAAAAGAAAAAAAATAATCTACGTAAGTTATGTGATATGTATAGTCACTTGTTATAAAAGATAGCACTACTTGATCATTGCATATCATCTGTAGATACGTAAATACGCATTGTTGTGATGCGACGCTTCTATGTAAGAATGAATTGTTCGATCTATGGTCACATATAGCGTTTATAATAAATTAAAAAAAAGTAATTATTTAAATAAATAATATTTCAATATAAATTAAAATTTATAATACTACACTCAGCCATATATTTAGGTATGGGCAATAGAAAAACATATGTACGTACGTAAAAAGACGTAATATAAAAAAAAATACTTTTCACTTAATTCGCTTATTGTATAGATAAACTTTCATATCAATTCGTTATATGTGGCCATACTAATGTAAATATTATGGACAATCAAATCGTAATGCTTAAAAATCATTAACCTCTCAAACTTCTATTTATTCCTATTTTTTATGTTTTATTACGCAATTAGTAAATAATTTAAAATTTTAATTTCTATATTATTTGTTTGATTTGCAACGTAATTTGAACTGTATGTTTTATTGAAACAAACTTTGTAAAATATCTTCTAGTTCCTATTTTGGCACACTGTTAAATTAAAAGACTTATTGTAAGGATCAGGTAAGCTTCCAATATTTAAAGCAAATGTACCGATTCATTGTTCTTAGTTATTTTTCACCAATTTCGTAACTAAATTTTAGAGGCTACCACTATTCGATGAGGTATATACCTACGTACATGTATATAAAATTCAATAGGACTATATATTTTTTTCTTATAAAAATGAAATTTGGTTTATAATTTGTAACTAAAGTCACATACTTTTATTTTCCAATGCAACTCTGTAAAGTACATAGCTAATATAGATGTAACAGTGAATATAGCAAAGCAATAAATACGTAAGTTCTGTTGATAACTACTTCGACTACTTCGATTGTAATATCTGTACAACATTGATATAGAGTTATATGTAAAGGCCTATTTTTGTGCAGATGCGTTTTTGTTATGGCAACATTAATTATGGTCACAATAATCAAAACCTATTTTAATTTTATATCGGTGTTTGAATACCTATTTTTTAATAAAATAAAAATTACTAACTTGATAGAAGTTTTATTTCAATCTAGTACTACACTATAGTAACACGTCTCAGTACTACACTATAGTAACACGTCTCAATGCTTCTAGCTTTCCATGTAATATGATAATAAATAAATCATTTAAATAAATATCATCTGAAAATCCTAAAGCGTATTTTTTAAATAGTGGTTCATACAAAATTAAAATATAACACAAAACATTTTTTTTGTTACGTACAGATACAAATTGAAAGTACAAAATAAGATGTACTTTCAAAACAATAACTAAGCTATTCAAACACTCGTAATTATTCAATAAGTATTCATCATAACTTTTTCATGTAGAAAACAAAAAAGTAATGTTTGTACGATATATTCCAGTTTACTATTTAAACGACATTATTAAAACCTTTCAATTGTTTCAATTTCAAAAGTCAACAGCATTCACAACTCATACACTATGAAAATATCAAATAAACAACGACCACACGACGCTGAATAAATAAAGAGAAATTAAATCGAAACGAATGTAATGTTCCCGAGCATTGTCAGTATATTTCAATACCCACACAGAACAGAGACAAATGAGAAATTTCATCAAGCACTTTAATTATCATTGAAAAAATTAAAGTATTCGTTATTTGCGTTTAAATTGCAATTGAAAATTGTTGTATGGCCGATTTGTAAAAATAAACTTCTGTTTGTCACAATTCAGGATAAGCTGAGAATTAAGTTATAAAGAAAGCACAATTAAGTAAAATATATCAAATAATGGTACGTAATTAAGGACATACTTTTTTATTTCATTAAAGTAAACTAGTTTTTAGTTGTTTCACTCGTCTCCCGATTGACAGGGTTGTCAGAGAAAACCTAGTGTCAAGACACTCCGGTCTGCATTTTTCATACAAAATTGAGAGGCTTTTTTCTGCCTTATCAAAACAAAAAAATGAGTCGAAAATGATAATTAAAATAAATATCCAGTCGAGTGGGTTCACATTCATAATCTCTCAATTACTGTTACAGTCAAAGCTATAAAACAATGTAAAAAATTGCAATGTTATCCTAAAAATTGTATAAAAGGCATTGTTAAGTGATACTGTGGGTCTATATTCTGTGATCTGGCTGCAAATCTCACATCGACACTCGGCGTAAGTACGTTATTGGATATTTAGCATCCGCTTGCGGTCCGTTTGGTCCGTCTGTAAATGTCAGATAACATAGTTAACCTTATTATAGCCTCGCATATGCCAGATTCAGCATTGTTTTTGACTGTTGCTCCATAAGCTATTGTCTTGAATTTGTATTGTACCAACTAAGTCCATGAGCATTTATAAATCATTTTCTTTGCAGCTTTCAGCTTAAATATGTACTCGAATACATTAAAATAAACTGAAATCTCGAATATTATAATTATACAACTTAACAATATATTGTTAAGTCGCAGTACAATTAATATTATTGAATTTGTAAGGTAGTTATCTTATTTTTACTTATTTTTTGTTTCTTAATGGTAAAAAGCCGTAGGACAATAAGCGTCTGAAATGTCAACAGGACGGAACGTCGTCAATGCATACATAATTCCTTACCTTATTGGAAACATACAACCGTAAATAATATAAATCGTAGGTTTTTTTTTTATTTTATTATATTATATTTTTATAATAAAATATACATAGTTTAAAATAGAAGGTTAAACAATTGTTTATTGATCATAAATTCCAATTCTTTATCCTTAATTCGGCTTGCGAGATTTTCTGTCCGGGCCACTGACATTGCTCGATCAATCGAATATTCGCATGTACACGATTTGCCTGTAATAGAGAAATCGTGTCGAGTATCGAATTTTTATACAACTTGCATCGTGTTTTTTTTTCAAATAAAATAAAAAAAATCTATCGAACCGATAAAGTTTCTAGAGCGAGTAAATGTATGAATAAACGTGACCTCGTCGCCTCTTTTGGTTCAGTTTCGCATATTTTTTATATAGAATAGTATGTGGAGTGCCGGGGCGCGGTCGCCTCGGGTATCGTTTTAATTTTCCGCCAGCATGGAAATTTACACGATCTGAATGAACCATCAATTTTAATGAGCTTTAAAAGTTAACTGACCAACGCTCTCGGTGGTGCGCTAGGCGAGGAAAATGTTTCTTCCGTTAGAAAATTATACGAGGCTGGAATGTATGCGAAAAGATACGATTATTTATGAAACAAAAGGGTAAGTGAGAGTAAAGTTTTCTACGCATCGGGTTGAACGTAACAAACTATATTTGAATTATAAATTACAGTTAGGCTTAGAACGCAAACCTTTAGAAACCGTGTTGGTGCGGTGGGACACCATCTGAAGTGTATTCGATGCTCACATGAGGGAATAATCATATTTAAATTATTCTCATTTCTCTGCTTTATTAAAGACAGCAATGAAAATAATTGGGCATGGCGTTGGAATACGCTATTTAATACGTCATGTTTCAAATTCGAGCGAAAAGAAGAGAATGGAATGTCGTGACACTAAGTTTTCCGTGACTATGCCTTTTTCATACTTTTTTCAAATTAAAAATATAGTGAGAAAAGCTACAAAAAAAATATTAACTTTACTTAATTTAATAGATGAATCTCTACATGTTCTTATATACTTCATACGTATATATATACACTCGTTACATCTACGAACGCTTTGAAAATTTAGGAAAATCTATTATTCAAAAAAGACATTTTCATATAAAATTTAACAATGCATATCGCCCTCTTAAAAGCTTAATTTCCAAAAATCCTTTCTTAGCGGATGCCTTCATCATAATAGCTATCTGCATGCCAAATTTCAACTCGATCTCTTCACTTTTAAAGCAATGAATTATTTCTAGTCATCAAATGAACAGGTATTTTCAAAGCCGGCACTCGGCGAGTCAGTGACGAATATAATTCAATTAAGAATTAATTGCTTGATTAAGTTGCGTCCGTCATTCGAGGGGTGTTTTGTTCTATTAACAGAAATATGATTTCAGAGGTGTGGTGATTTTGAGGTCAATTTTGGTAATGGAGCCAGTTGGCACGTAGAGGTTACCGCTTGTATAGCCTTATGTACATATAGACGTCATAGTGGCACATTTCCGTGTCTGAATGTATACTTAAAGGTTGTGAGTTCGATTCCATTCATAATTTGATGTAAAGAATACTATTGTTTTCTTAATCTGGTAAGGCCAAGTATGATATTGGGTTCGGGTACGGTACATTTAATGTATTTAAAATAAGCGAAAACTTGTATTTATAAATAAACTCGTTTATAAACATATAAATGCGTCTTTAAAATAATTCCGTTTTCAGAACTTCTTATACAAATATATCTCTAAACTCTGGTGATGCCTTTAGTCTTAATATTCACCACACAATTTAGAACTGTGATTTAAAATTGAAAACTATAAAAGTGATACTATATTTTTTTAGATAATTAAAGTGTCAGTGTGTTAAAGTGTGTTAAAAATACTAAATTTAAATTTATATTTATATTTTTATCATGTTATGTTAAAATATTTTTAAAAATATAAAATGAATAGAAAAAATATTAGTAAGTACAACAATGAATATTTTTTTTATATTCTTCCTTTATTATAAAAGGGTAATTTTAACATACAAATACCAATTTCATTATTTATAGAGCCAATGTACAGTTACGTTGTGCTTTTCGTTGCGAGAGTCCATAATTACCTACTTAAAATTTAACGCGGCTCGGTCTAATTAGCAAAGCATAAAACGCATATAAAATTTCTTCTCATGTAGGAAAAAGGTCTGGATAATATACGGCCGCCCTTAAGCCCAAAGTGCCCTTAATACTGTGCTTAAGTGGGCGAGGTACAGACATGTTCAGAGGCTTTTCGGGCCCAACACTTCTAAGCCTTTTAATATTGTACCCTTAGTAGGCCTTTCATCGGATCTCTTATAATGTTCTTTACTTTTTTAATAGCATTCGACGCTGAAACTGTTAAGTTTCCCCTTTGATTTAATTGATATTCTCGAGTTCTAAGGTGTGCTCATCATTTAGAAGCAAAAGGTACAGTGTTTGTATTACCATGTATGGAAGTCCCTTTGGTTAAATTTTAACTTACAATATTCATAAATATTTTTTAAACAATATTAAAATGACATCCATATACATTCATGTGACAAACGTGATTCAGCTTAATTCATTCAATTCTCACACCATGATCGTTAGACATAACAATTTAAACTAGCGATGACGATTGCCCAAATTTAATTAAGGCGATGCACCAACCCTTTGGACGCGACCGGGTTGTAACTTAGAGCGGCACATGGGCTTAGAGTTTTGTAATTTTATTAATGATGTAATAACAGTTCTGTCAGTCGCATGTGTCCATGAGCGATAGTGGAGTCGTTACTTCGAACGGGTTCATATTGAGGGGTCGGCTGGGGTATTATCTATGGGTTCCCAGTTGCTATAGACATTAGTGCTTTGCCTGTATTATTACGATCATTTCAGGATTTTAAAAGCTTTGAGACTTTTCTGTAAGCAGATATTGTTTTCCGAATATTTTAGATTAAAAAGGGGAACTTTGAAGTTGGTTGTGAATATTTTTGAGTAATGATATTCTTTCAGACTCAACAGTAGTTTAGGTTAAGATTTGAAGTAAGGGAATTATTTTAATACATTTTTTTTGTATTACAAATATACATTCACTTGTAACGTAATGAGCTCATTACAAATATAGATAAATTCAGGATGGTTTAGTTGAGTATACAAAATTGCCACAATTTGCAACTTGAGAACAACTTCGAAACTTCGCGACATAACAATAAACGGTTAGCTCTTCGCAGATTGCCGGAGCATTGTCGACTACAGACTCTATTACTCACGAACTTAATTTTATTAAAGTTATGAAATTGTTCAAAAATACGTACAATTTTTTAAATTAACTCGAATTCTAAATCACAACGGCAATATTTATTACATAAAGTATAATTCATATGCTATCACGATTTACTGGAAAGTTAAATTGTAAAGTTATCTCACTAGTTAGGCTACAATGTAAAAATAATTTAAACTGTTTAAAAATATATATTTCTTCAGAAATATTTTAGATACACACACACCCAAACCAAAGTATTTTACATAACGTAATTATACAATGTTATATAAGGCTATTATAATAAACCTGGACTTACCGAGTGTACAAACGTCACGTCATACTTGTGCTAAAATAGAGTTAAAGTATACCACCATTAGTAAATTTTTGAATATAAATCAAATCATTTAAATTACTTTAATATTTTTATCTATATTAGTGATGTTACATTGATTATTTTTTATAATAATTACAGACCCAGCACGATTTGAATAAGCGTTTTTTACACATAATCAAAACGATTTTTCTAACTTTATCAATATATAGTGCCGTTTTTTTTTTGTATTTTTTTGTATCCAAAACACATTGTAAAAGTTTGAAAGCAAAGAAAAAGACCTCTTGACCGCCTTGACCGACTCACCAGCGTAACTCGACGTATTTATCAATCTGTACTTTTCGTAGGATTTGTCAAGCTGTTGACTAGACGGTAGTTCCATCACCGTGCTTAGTCTTTGTCCAGACAGCTAGACTCCTGTATAATATGTATGTATTTTGCACAAGGCTTATATCAGTGTAGATGTTATTTGATAAACCAATGAAAATATAAAATTTGCGTACAATTTCTACTGTTACTACTACGAATTTCATGAAATGTATTAATGTTTGAAAAAGAATTGGAAATAAATACAATTTTTCTAAATGGTTTTCCATAAATATATTTTAACGCAGTCACGGCAACTGCGTGAGTACTCTATATAAATCAAGAGACACTGACGTTTGTAAGCGTAGTTGTTTCGCTAAGTTCCTAAGCAGGGTCACCCTTCCTATGACACCTAGACACGAAAGCATTTGATGTGTGAAGGCGATATCTAAAATTCGAAAGTACCATATCGTTTGTCAAGAGGTCTTTTTCTTTGCTTTCAAACTTTTACAATGTGCTTTGGATAATATAAAAAAGGCACCATATATTGATAAAGTTAGAAAAATCGTTTTGCTTACGTGTAAAAAACGTTTATTCGTATCGTGCTGGGTCTGTTATTATTATAAAAATAATCAATGTAACATCACTAATATTACATAAAAGTAATTTAAATGATTTGATTTATATTAAAAAATTTACTAATTTATGTTGATTAGTCTTTTGCTATCGATGCATAACTATATTCAAAACCTACATTATTTTCTTTCACACATTGCTCCTAGTGGAGTGGGCAGTGATCCACTCTCTCAAGAAAGTACGTATATGCTTAATCCAATATAATTTACCCCTCATGAATAGTCTCCGGGTGGTCCTTATGTTTTATATGACCTTTTCACAGTTCTTCGACAGTGGTTTTTGAATGGGTAACTGATCTTCTTAGACTTTTCTTTGCAAATATCATTTTATCAATTGTATAGAGTCAGACTATTAGAGATTAGTAAGACAGACTAAGTACCTTTAGTGTTTTAACCGACTTCAAAACGGAAGTGATTCTGAATTGGACTGTATTTTTTATTTTACCGCCTAATTTTTTTCCTTTTTTATATGATAGCTAGTTCTCCTGAGTTAATGTAAAATACCCTCTATTCACTTTTGTAACGATATTTTTGTTTTTTTTCCATCGAATATCGAAATTATTTGTGTTTAGTATCCTTAGTTTAAAATCACACTTCTTTAAGAGTTATTTAATCACATTATTCTAAATTTTTGAAGGCGCCATTAGCCTGGTAAAGTATACTATATTCACGCTAATATATTGCTTTTAAGAAAAAAATGTGGAAATGAAAGAAAATGTGAAAAAAAAGTTCTCCTGAGCTAGACTCATTTAAATTTAGAATTTGACGTGTAGTTTTTGGATTATTCGTAATAATTTAAGTTTTTTGTTCAATTTATTTGGAGTCGGTTTTCTTATTTTTGTTAAAAATCTTTATTATTGTATGTAAGCAGCTTTATAGTACATCATATATAGACTTGGTACAAGTATTATAGTTTGAGCAACAAAAGGAATAAAACTGTGTACACTACTCGTACATGCGATGTCGCCAGCAGATAAGTGAGGCACGATCCATCATTGCATTAGAGGGGACGCAATATTTATTGATTTTTACCAATTTTCGCCCATAGCCCATCGCCAAGCTACTCGTGTTTATAGGAAGCCAAAAGGATTTCAGCTCTTTGTATGACACTGTATTGAATTAACAATATTTTGCAGGTGATTTGTTTTTCAAAGCTCCGTTAAACTGATCTGGTTGTTTTTGATGGCTTTTAATGAAATTACGTTTAGGGCAATTTTGTATTGTATATTTTTATATTAAATACTTTACTAGACGTATTAATTGTGGTCGAAAGAAATAGAAGTCTTTCATACATTAGTTTAAATATGAATTATATAAAAATAAGAATAATATGGAAATTTATTTTGCATTAAATTATTAACGTAAGTAAACTGTTATTTTAAAATCTATTTTAATTATAAAATATATTGGTTAATGTGTCGTTCTTTAGTCTTTTATATTGACTTTTCACGATGTAATTTTTGTTGATTTGGGCTTCATTATTATCGTGACTGCATCCACCTTTGTCCTGCTCAGATAAGACTAAGCGCGGCGTAGAGTTCTGTCATTTGACACAGACTGCTTCTATTTAGGGCGGACGGATTATTTCTGCCTTCCCTTCTCGGCGTAAAAAGCGTGAAGCTGAAAAAAAAAATTAACGGAGCTTGAACCTATAAACACTAGGTTCAGTTGAACTCATAACAACTGCACCAGATAGTCAGGTATTCTTCACTAAATACTACTTCAATTTTTTTAAAAATTGACAACAAATTATACATACATACATAGCTTCACGCTGTATCCCGCATATAGCAGGGTAGGCAGAGGGAACCTAGTGCTAAGGCACTCCGTTCCCCACTTTCCGCCGAATTGCGGCATTGCGTGCTGAATGGCGGAACTCAAACAAATTATAAAATTTATCAACTATGTGTCACAGAGTATATTAAATGAAAGGACAGTCATGTTTTTATGTTCAAAACAATAAAATAAATATACATATTTATATCTATACTTATAATTACTCAAACATTTGTCAAGTGAAATTAATTAACAGTAAATCTCTTTGACATTGCAATGTACATAAAATGTATTTGAATTCGAGCAAGTGGATTTACATCTACATTTGAAAACAAAAGTGACTTTGACCTGAGTGTGTATAGAGCTCAGCTGCTTATTGTTAATAGTTTATGTAAATGTGTCAACCGCTCTGTGTTTATTACTCTAACCCTCGCCTTTGTCTTACGAACTTCTCATTTCGGAATAAAAACAACTGATTTGCATGTGCAAATAACAAGTGTGAAATCCAAACAGTAATTTGGCTGACAATAGGCAACTGTCTTTGTTTGTATTGTTAAAATTTTCAGCTTTCGTTCCACATATAAATTTGTATAAGTAATATGATAGTTAATTAATAAATAAGAACAAAAATGTTTTTTTAAGGAAATGTTAATAAAATTTTTTTTTTTTTTTAACTTCACGCTGTATCCCGCATATAGCAGGGTAGGCAGAGGGAACCTGAGAACCTAGTGTTAAGACATTCCGTTCTCTTACAACGATTCCGTTCCCCACTTTTCCGCCAAATTGAGGCATTGCGTGTTGAGTGGCGGAACTCAACGCCGCGCTTTGCCTTGTTACCAAACCCAGGAAATGAAAATACTGACATTTCCTGGAATGGGAATCGAACCCACAGCCTGTCGCGTTTGCAGTCGCACGCTTGTGCCTCTGCGCCACGACAGGCGATTTAAATTTTTACAAAAATTAAATGAAACTATTTTAACCGGATTAATATAATATATTTAATTTTATTTAGCACTGTTTTTTTCTAACTTAAGTACCTAATTATTTCCTATATAACTTAAGAAAACTAAAATAGATACCAATATCAAAAATACGCTAATGAAAATTTCGCAATTACTCTTTCTTGTCTCGAGCTTTAGTTGTCTTATTCTAAATGTTAATCCATCACGGACGCGAGATTTCTTTGTACTTATACGTGTATTTGTGTATGTAGACACTTAATAAAATATCTTAAACAATTAAGTGGCCTAGTTATTGCAGTAAATATGCGCTAATTTATCCACGTGTTTGTTATTTTATACAAAAAATGTATATCAAATACATAAATACACGGCATATTTACTATTAATATAATATTTTAATTTGTCTCAAATATCAGTTTCACCTTTAACTTCATTTAATATATAAAAAAACAGACACTCTTTTTATGCTCTTAAGTTTCGTAAATATATATATTTTTTTAACTTCACGCTGAAACCCGCAATTAGCAGTGTAGGCAGAGGGAACCAGAGAACATAGTGTTAAGACACTCCATTCTCTTTTCAACAATTCCGTTCCCCTCTTTCCGCCGAATTGGGGCATTGCGTGTTGAGTGACGGAACTCAACGCCGCGCTTTGCCTTGTTACCAAACCCAAGAAATGAAAATACTAAATTTTACATTTCCTGGAGTGGGAATCGAACACACAACCTCTCGCGTTTACAGTCGCACGCTTATGCCTATGCGCCACGACAGGCGTTAACTTCTATTAATATATAAAAAAAAACAGACTGACAGTTAGTTTGGACATGGCGAATGCCTTCGATCGTGTGTGGCACAGGGCGCTCCTCGCAAAACTTCCATCGTATGGGCTTCCCGAGAATTTATGCAAGTGGGTCGCCAGCTTTCTCACTGGGCGTAGCATCAAAGTCGTTGTCGACGGTTTTTGCTCCGATCACATGCCCGTGAACGCTGGCGTTCCCCAAGGCTGTGTGCTGTCCCCTACGCTATTTCTTCTGCATATCAATGACATGTTGGTGGACTCTAACATTCATTGCTATGCAGATGATAGTACGGTGGACGCTGTATACTCCGGCCGCGCAGGTCTTTCTCGGGAAAACGTTGACGAGTGCCGAAAAAAACTTGTGTCTTCTGTTGAGGCATCCCTCGGGAATGTCTCTTCATGGGCTGAAAGGAACCTTGTTCAATTCAACCCCTTGAAGACACAAGTTTGCGCGTTGACCACCAAGAAAGCCCCATTTGTCGTGTCACCAGTTCTCAAGAACACTCCTCTTAAAGCCGCGCCCAGTATCAGCATATTGGGCCTTAGCGTTTCGAGTGAATGCCAGTATCGCGATCATCTGGAAAGCAAGGCCAAGTTGGCCTCGAAGAAACTGGGTGTTATCGCCAGAGCGAGACAGTACTTCACGCCAAAACACCGTTTGGCCCTGTATAGGGCTCAGGTTCGGCCTCATATGGAGTACTGTTCTCACCTCTGGGCTGGTGCACCCCAGTATCAGCTTGAACCATTTGATCGCATACAACGCAGAGCCATTCGAATCGTTGGGGACCCGGTAATCTGTGCAGGGCTTGACGTGTTCTCGTTGTGCGTTCTCTATCGCATATATCACGGGGAGTGTTCTGGGGAATTGTTTGACCTGATTCCTGCCGCAGGGTTTTCAAACCGCACAGTACGCCACAAGCTTAAATACCATCCACACCACCTGGATGCGTGGCACTCCAGTACTGTGCGGTTTCGAAGGAATTTCCTTCCACGTGCCACTCAACTGTGGAATGGCCTACCTGCGGCAGTTTTTCCAGGTCGATACGAAATGGGTACCTTCAAAAAGCGCCTACTCCCACCTCAAAGGCCGGTAACGCACCTTTAGCTCCTCTGGTGTTACACGGGGCCGTGGGCGGCGGGGATCACTTACCATCAGGTGACCCGAACGCTCGTTTGCCTTGTCCTTTCCATAAAAAAAAAAAAACAGACACTCCTTTTATGCTCTTAAGCTTCGTAGATAAAAAGTTATATATATGTAATATATTCTTATTATTTATATATTTATCGCAGGACATGCACTAGGTACATAGCAATAATTGTATATTACGCATATTTCCGCAATCTATAATCGACAAATGAAAAGGAATCCGTACAACAATACTCAACGCAATGCCGAAATCGTAAAAATGTCATGTGCATAATGCACCCTATAAATATTATTCCCAGTGGATACCACTAATGATACTTAGTATCTCTCCAGAGATGTAGGTCACCATGTTATGTGTCCCCTACGAATAAAATTCAGATATTTCACTCTATAGTGTCAAACATAAAGTTTGATTTTGACTATCTTATTTGGGCATTAAAGTTTCACACAATAATATACTTTCATACATTGTATTTAAGTTAATAATTGTATGAGTTTAATAATTTTTAAATGCGTTTGTTAGGAAAATGGTTTGTGCTTGCATCTATTGCATAGGGTTATCTTGTAGATGAGATTTACGTCTACTTTATGGTGCACAAAAATCTTTTGTCAACAAAACTTTAATATAATATGCACCATTAAACCCATTTTTATTTAGGTGACTATAAATTTTAATTTTAAATAAATGGATTAACATAAGAATTTTTGTGTTTATTTAGCTAAGCTAATGTTTTTGCTTAGATATATTAATTTCAGTAA
The DNA here is from genome assembly GCA_033558755.1 of Philaethria dido. NCBI lineage: Eukaryota > Metazoa > Arthropoda > Insecta > Lepidoptera > Nymphalidae > Philaethria > Philaethria dido. The sequence continues at coordinate 145,494 of JAKGSA010000903.1, forward strand.
AATTCATATAACTTTTAATATTATTAATGCGAACGAAGCCACGAGTAAAAGCTAGTTTTTGTATCCATACCAGACCTAAATAGGTTGATAACTCTACTTGCGTGTACAATTTTTCAATATAAATATATATTAAGTTTGCTTTACCCCATATAAATATATCACTTAATCCACAAAGATCAAGCCTATTAAAGAATTTCAAATAAAAAATATTTATCTTAAATAAAAATAGAATTTACAGAAAAAAATTAAACTTAAAAATGCTTAACCTAAAAAGTGTCCATTTTAATAACTTGTCGTGAATAAGGTACTAACCTTATTCACGACAAACAAATTCACGACGTTTCTTAGCTAACGCATATTTTACGAGTCAGTGGGGCTATTATACCAAAGATATATATCCTCTTCTTATATACATATCTACAGGATTTCAACATTTTCGTTTTACTGTTTTTATGACTTCACACATCTTACGCATATTTAGGGGAGAAAAGAGATCGTAGCGATAAATTACTGTCTGCATTTTCCATCGCAATTATGAACTACGGTTACGGTTACAGTCGGCCGACTGTAACCTTTCTAAATTCTAAGGTACCTTATAAAATATTTTATTATTATAAAAATAAAATTTTATAAATTGCCTTTAATTAAAAAAACTATATGTGTTTATTAGTCCATCTGTCTTACATAGCAGATATGTCGATTGCAAAGGCCGATCGCCCCAGAGATCTATTTACACAGTAACCTACATTATTTCGTCGTATAAGGGATGCCGTCATTAACGATCACATCGAGGGTCATAATTCGAGGGACAAACCCTCCGTGACTGTGAATGCATTGAACTTCATCTCATCAGATTTGACACAGACTGAGACCGAACGAAATTTAACTAACCCTATATGCCTTTGGGATAATTTTGAAAGTTCTTAAAGTTAACATCAACAATCTGCTTAAGTCCAGTCACGTAAGAGGCGCGGAAGTTTGCATGGTAACCTATTTTTATTCTCGCCTTTCGAAATGAAATTGCGTTAACGATATTAAAGCCGGAACAATGTTGTTAATACGTGGATAAAATGTAATCAGACTTATTATTGCAATTCATTAAGTACACTCCATTCGAATAAAGATAACATTTTTCATTTAGTTAACATAGCAAATTATATTTAAATAGATTATGTGATTGAAATACGTTTATTACAGTAGTTCATATTTTACTTAAAGATCTAATCTTACAATAATGTAGGAAATATCAGCATAATTTTAGTTCCAATTTCAATATCAGATTGAGTCCATGCCGATCCATTGTGACCAACGTCCGAGTGGTCGGAAGTATGCCTGAAGAGCGTAGTGGGCGTCACCGGCCTTTCATTTCTCCCTGTACGTATATTCTATTCAAATTTTTACCCTCAGTTCGTTGGGTACGCTCGATGAGTGCTCTAACGTCCGTTCAATGCAATTTGATGAAGCCAACGCGGTGTACGCTATTCAAGCTCAATAGGATTGCCCACGACAATGCTGTGATTTAATGGAACCAATCCAAAACCCGCCGATACCCGATCATACCGTTTTTGATTAGTGCAGTAACAGAAATTTGTTTATTTGGAACATAAGAAAAGAAATCCAAGTATTTTACATAACGAGCTTCACATTTAAGACCTTATTTTTATTAAGAAAATTCTTTATTTAATTTGCAGTATGCTCTCTTCATAAGTGATATTTAAAAAAAGAAATATAATTCAAAACGTTTATTATAATTATGAACAAAGAGATATATAGAATTCAATGGGTATTCTGATTGTGCCTATAATCTCAGCAACAAGCAAATCTAAGCAAAAAGGGCTTCCATATTAATAATTGTCAACATTCAACTACAATAATGCATTGTCGAATTCATGTCATAACCACCAATGCAAAATGCGTGCCTAAGTGGCGCGTTTCATTAAACTAATAAATCTGGCAACAACGACAAACAACTAAAACTGAGTTATAACAACAAAGTCAAATTACTAAAGGAGTTTACCGCAAGGGGGAAGGCACCCGACACCGGGCGGAGCTCGCGGAGAAGAATACTGATGATTCCTGTAGACTCCCTAACTCCTTAAGATTTTTCGGATCGAGTTTTCCTTTCTTTTTACAATGGGCCTGGGGGCATATCAATTTGCAGGCAGTTCATCTGTCGTTAGAAACTTCCGCGAAGGGAGCACCAACGCCTCATCGATTTCCTAGCTAATGCCAAATATACTTTTTGAAACGATGCTACCTTTACACGTTTGGCATGATTGCTGCGGATTTTTGTATTTTTAGCATAACAAAGATAATGCACCGGTGTGAGAATTTTTTATAAAAATCATTTTTAAGAAAGTATTGGTTCAATAAGACGAATTTAGATGCAAATTAATATTTTATAATAACTAATAACGCCTGTCGTGGCGCAGAGCACAAGCGTGCGACTATAAGCGCGTCAGGTTGTGGACCTAAATTCACATTCCAGAAATGTAAAATTTAGTATTTTCATTTCTTGAGTTTAATAACAAGGCAAAGCGCTGACGCGATTGAGTTCCATACTTTCTCAACACGCAATGCCTCAATTGTGGAAAGTGGGAAATGGGAATGTTGAGTGAGAATGGAGTGTCTTAACATAGGTTCTCTGTTTCCCTCTGCCTACCCTTTATATGCGGGATACAGCGTGAAGTTTTAATTTGTATATCTCATACAATTCACCAATATATGAGTAATAGATATGTAATAGATACACAATAATGAAGTCAGAGTCTTAAGGTTTAACGTAGAGGAAGCGAATTAGGACAAGTACCCCATAAGATCTTTAAAAATTAAAAAATCGTCATTTATTTCAAGTAAAAACTAAATTTCTAATATTTCTTCAATATCATTATATAAATAATTATTTCATATTTATTCTATGCCAACAGCTGTATGCTTTGCTTAGAATCTATTTTCTAATTTCGTACTAATCTACGGTAATAATAGCTGACTTAGTTATTATTGTCCCTTAATTTAATTTACATAAAAGCTCTACCGATTCATTTTTCTGTAAAAGGGGCTTATCTGCTAAATAGTGATCCCTAGTGTATTAATTCCATTGTCAAATATATTCATCCACCCACATAAGGTTGTAATGAAGGGGAACATCGATTCATTGTAATGTTTGAAATCGAAAGCTATAGCTTTGACATGTGGCACGCAAAGATTTTTAAAAATGCCCAGTTCTAATAATAAAATTCATTTAATTTTGACTATTATAATGATTGTGACTTTTTTCGTACACAGGAAATCTCACGTAACAAGCTGTATCTGACTTCAAATAAATTGCACTAGAAAGTAAAATTATTATTACGAATAACTCAAAAACTGCTTCGTCAGTAACTAAACTAAATAGAAATGTGATTACATCAGAAGCACTATCTAACATATAAAAAGAATCATAAAAAAATATACCCAGTAAAAAGTTACACAGTAACACACACACAAAATACAGTCGCATAGATAATCTAATCCTTTTTCAAGTCGATTAAAAACTGGTGTAAGTACTATACATTATATACGAGTACATACACTATAGGATTTTTATTAAATTTTATACAAAAAATAAGGTATTAAAGATTTGATAATTTTTTTTTTATATTTTTCATTTGGATATAAAAAATCTATACTGGAAATTATAAAACTTCTTTTTAAAAAAATAATCATATTTTTATATTACTATTATACTTAATATTCAGATATTTTGGGACAGCGTGTGATTATAATACGATGCTTGTTGGTTCGATTTTCATACAGGGGACTGAGTGTATTTAAACTAATTTTATTTTCCCACTCTGGTAAGAAACTTTTCTTAACGGCGATGAATTCCTCCACTCTATACAAAATGTCTCGAATTTGTATGTAATGTTTTCACCGGAGTGTCTTGACACAAGACACTCCGCTGAAATTTGAATTGCGTGTTGAGTTACGCCACTCAACACGCAATGCCTCAATCTGGCGGAAAGTGGGGAACGGATTTGTTGAAAGAGAACGGAGTGTCTTAACACTAGGTTCTCAGGTTCCCTCTGGTACCCTGCTATATACGGGATACAGCGTGAAGTCTTGACACAATGTTATCTGTAACCGTGTGAAGCCTTGATACAATGTTATTTGTAACCGATATATAGAAAAAAGTATGAATATCTTAATTAATTTTTAAATTAATCTCTGAACTTACTCAACTCTACAAAACTATAAAGATCCAATACTATAAAGATGATTCGCACTTACATCATATGTCATTTTTATAACAGTAATGAAAAAACTGTAGCTTGCTAAATAAACATAATTATTGCAAGCGTTTCTCCAAATAAATTTAACATTAATCAAACGAAATGTCTATTCTAAAATAATCAGGGACTTTTATAGAAATTAAATCAATTCATTAAGAGGAATACTGTACAGATCTTAATTAGAATGATTACGATATCAAAGATTCAAATTCCTCGTAGCACAAAACTTTTTCGTCACGTATACGAAATATTTCTTCAGTTCCCCGCTTACTTGAAGTTTAGGCCATCATTTGCAATATTTTGTTCTATTGTAAACTTTATGCTCCCGTAGATAAGATCTGCAAGGACATATAAAAGGACTTAGTTTACCAGGTGGTGGAGTAAAGATGCCGGAACCGTAGGGCCCGCCTAAACTCTGTTCAGGAACTGGAAAATTGCATTCGTTATCGCATATCCGTATTCGACTGCAGTAAATCGGCGTTAGGATAAGACCATTGTGAGTTTACGTTCCGCATCGATTTAGCTATACGTGGTCAATTAAAAATTTTGTACTGAGTTTTAGAAGTTCATGTTCTCTAAACGTGCCTTAAGTGTTGGTACTACTTCTCTTTCGGTTCCTTCATTTAATTTACAATACTTCTGTAGAAGTAATAAATACTATAAGTTTATATTATTCTAAAAATATATCCGGTAGAGAATCATGATAAGTAATAAGCAAAAATAAGAAAGAAAAAGTCCTTGTAAAAGTGTCTTTTATAATTGTTTAATGCTTGGAAGTTACTTTATCACACATATACACCAGCTACATTAAAGATGCGTTGCCTAAACTCTTTTTTTTTGCATTTCTATTTCTGTTTCGCATTTTGCGTATGTTTGTCACAATCATTGTTCCACATAAAGGTGAATCAGCCTCCCCAGTTCGCACCTCTGTTTCTTTTCACCGTGGCTCCTTTGTGACACACGACATCTCCTGAATGACCTCCATTCATCCCCCGACGCTCATTCTACTAATGGAGTTGCCTTTTTAACGTACGAATAAATAGTTTCACCGTTGCCATTCCATATAAAAGGATGCTAATTAATTAAAAATCTCTCAGGACGACGACTAAGTTACGAATCATTTTATCAGACGACGTTGTAATGAATTAAGAGAAATGTGCAAATGCTGAAAATATCGCTAATTTTTAAGGAAAACCATTTATGTTTTTATTTAACCCTCTTTATAAAACTCATTTGAAACAACTTTCCGAAAATATTTTGTTAAGATGGGATGTTTTGCTATTTTACTAAGAAAATTTGTGCTATGCACTGCGAGATTATAATTAACCGTCGCAAAGAAAATGCCGATCTTTGTTTCAATATTGGGCAACAGCGCCTTTCACATGCCAAAGTAATTGGACATTCTGTTGTGCCTCAAAATATTTCTTGATAAGTTGGCAATAAGACGCTTGCATTTATAATCCCCGCCCTTCGAAGATTCTCGATTCTGCGTCTCATCTCGCCCTTTAGTAATGAAAATTCTAGACGTCCCGGAGCGGATTTTCAGTTATTTGAGGATCGCAATGCGACCGGAAAAATAGGCTCGACTTAAGAAAATACTCGACAAGGAAATTGATATTATTTATGCAATAAGGTACTCCTATTACTTTGACATATAAATCAAATTAAAAAAAATGATTTACTTTCTGATATTTGGAAGCTATTCCGCTTAAATTCAGTTTGTATATTTTCAAAGAGACAAAAGAAGAGTATAGTTCCTATGAGTTCAAAATACCTACGTTATTATTTTAGATTACAAATATCTGTAGGTTATAAGGAAACTTGCAATTTGCTTGGCGTTGTACCGGTGTGATAGAGCTTTCACTTACTTTCGTAAGGTATCGAGTTTTGGCCTCTCAACACGATTTATTCATAAATGGCAAAATCAAAGTGACTTACCATTGACTATCTCTATTTACAGCTTAAAATTAGAGAAACATATAAAAATAAGATAAGGCTTTAGTATGACAAAGCGCGACGTTGAGTTCCTTAACTTAATATGCAATGTCCCATATTCAGACGAAAAGTGGAACGAATCGACACTAGATTCTTTCCGACTACCCCACTATACCGAAAATGCGTCGAACTTTATTTATTAGTGTTAAAATTAAAAAAAAATATATTTATTTTAATAAATTTTAATTATTTATACAATTATTTTGGCTAAAAGGTGGCGTTCAAAGCATTTTTTATTTAAATACTTCTAAAATCCCACTGGAACTAAACATTGAGAAAGAATAACCAACACGTTGTCCGGGAAGCTTTGATCGGATCCCGAGGTGTCATGAATGAATAAAGTGTAGGATCATGAATGTTTTATAAGTCGCCGGTGATATGGATCAGTGAACCGATCCTAAAAAACCGTATTCAGAAATTTAGTGGCACTTTCCGAATATCGTATGTTTCTAAAATAGCTTCCTCTCAACTTTATTTTGTAAACAAAGTACATAAAAAACGGAAGTAATGATACTTTTATATGATTATTCATACAAAACAATATTCTTAAGTTCGACTCAATAGACAATTTAACTGTAGGTACATATTTTATGACAAAACTAAAAATGATCCCAACCCTTTTGCCAAAATAAAAAAAATATTAAAATAGAAAACAACATCAAAGAGAATATGATACGGTCAGACTAATAAAATAATAGAAAACATTGAGTTTTAGATCTGAAAAACATCAAATCACTATTTCACTACGCGACTGACATAACAGATTTCCCCAATCGTGCCGTCCCGGATATCCTTACCCCATCCGATAATGGAAGCGAATTTATAAAATATTCACATTCAACCTTATTTATGAGACCTTTATGCTTGAACAAAAGCAACGTGCTCCATATATTGTCCGTTTAAAAGCAAAAAACAAACGTTACAAACGTGCTTATTAATTATTTCAATTCGTATGGAAACCTTTTCTGGTTTTTTGCTTAATACGTTATAAAATGAAAGAAAAAACTTGGAACAGCTGGAAAATACTTGTTGTTTACTAGAGGGAGAAGTTGTTAGATCGTCGAATAAAAGAGAAACACTATTTTAATTAACATTGACACTTTATTGTTCTGAACTGTACAACGATCGATACAAAAGTGAGTCTTTCCTTGTAATTCCCCGCCGTAGAAAACGTCACTTGTCAATCGAATATTTTACAAAAAGGAGGTAATAAATTAAATAATCTACGTATTTATAAAAGAGTACTCATATACTTACAATTTATATATGATTAATCAAGATTGACCATTTCGCAATAATTTAAATAGGCAAAAATATGATACAATTATTTTTATTTTATATTCTTATATTATTTAGTTAGTTCAACAATATTTGTATATCATATAAACTACATACGCATATGCACTTTTGTTGAAGAATATTTAATATAGTTAGGAAGTTTTGATGTAGACATCGTGAAATAATTAGATAGGTCTATTATACTGAAGAACCGATTTGCGGGCTTCTAATTATACGTTCTGCTTAAAACAAATCAATATCCTTGCTATTTCTTTAGGGTTCATATACATTTGGCGTGATGATTGAAAAAGAAACTATTTAATACGTTAAAAAGTGTTTTAATATATATCTATTTTTATATACTTTTATATATATTTCATATATATATATATATATATATATATATATATATATATATATATATATATATATATATATTGTTTTTACAGAATACTAATATTCATTCAGTATTCACGTGCCCTCCCTTTCTCTCCAACCTTTTCTCTTTTAACACTTTCTTTCTTTCATAATAGTGTTAACACGTAAAAAATAATACATATAACGGTCAACTTGACTGGCATATGTTATATGTTTGTATATATTTAGGAAGACATTTTTTCGCATATGCTACCTCTCCATCCTATACATCCATCAAATCCTTTGTATTAAAACAAGTTGTAAATTCAATTTTCTAATGTTTTATGTAATACTTTTTTCTTCTTTTTATTTTTGCTTAACTTTTTAAAGCAACTTCATGTAAATATCCACATTTTAAAATCTATTTGACTTATGAATTTACGTATACGTAATGCTTTAAAAATATAAATATTAAATATATTCCTTTAAAAAATGTTAAAGATTAAAAATGGCTCCACACTCAAAAGAAAGGTGATTAAATGAATAGGGCGCTTTATGAATTGTAAGGGGAAGTCGACTGACGCCTTTCACATGTTGTAATTTCAGTTCTAATAACACCTTTTTGGAAAAGAAAACTTTGATTATATAATGAATAACGCTTTTAGTAAGTGTTTCAATAATAATTTAATATATGTAGTTATAGCAAATACGATAAGTAAATGACACTCAGAGGACTGCTAGCTATGTAGAAATAAATATGTTGTTATAAGAATCTATAATGATAAATTAATTTATGTAATCTCTTCTTATTCTAAAACAGTAATACAATCAGTTCAATAATAAAAATAATAATATTATCTTTATTCTTATGGCACAGTTGGACTAAAGCAGTGAACGCGAGTTGCCTTGAAATTGTCTATTGAGCCTAGATTCCATACTAATTTCGAATTTGTGTTACCTATTGTTGGCTTACTTTGTGTAGTTTCACTATGTACAGTGTTAATTTCTGTCACTCAAGACATAGTATCTTCTAAAGTATGCAGACAATGAATAAAATTTTGTCTTTTTTTCTGTCATACAAAATGCGAAATACACAACAGAATATCGAAAAAATATTCTTGCGAGATGAATTTAATCAAATATAATAAGAGTACTTCAAAGCTAATTCTTGCCCGCTTTATAGATAAAAAAACTGAAATCAATTTGGTTGGGATTAAAAAAAGAAAAGAGTGGGATGTCCAAGGGGAAAGTTTCACGAGATTAATTCTCTTGATAAAATTTCACGGTTGAAGAAATCCAACTACCGGTTGCGTGGGGCGATGAGCGATACTGATTACGTTCGAGCTGTGGATGCCTTATGATTGTATAGAAGTTGCCATGAGTTAACATACATTTAGCGATCGATTTTTACTTCGAATAGAATAAATACAGTAATTAAAGTAAAATAATACAACAAACTATGTTATGGGACTTTTATGGTACAACTGTTTCTGATAAAAACAAAAAGTATTTTCTTCATTTCCCACCAAGACAAATTCTTTAAGCAAATTCTATTCGTTAGAATTATGTCTAGGATAGGATTTCAAGCAATAAAGCACATTGTAAGAAATTACACATAATTTTTTTTAATTATAGATATACCTTAAATTATATTAGATTAAATAAATACTCAATATCTATTTAAAATGATATTGGGATCATTCAGGTCTATGACGGTTGTAGTTCTGCCTCGTTACGGTAGCCGGTACGTCGCTACGGGTCGTAGAGGCGCTACGGGTCCCTTGAGATATAAAGCCTTCGCTGCCTTCAATGTTCTAGCATTTACGCTCAGAGCTAAGCTGACGTCTTATTATTTTTAACATGGCATTTAAATTGAATTACTTTAAGTACCCAGCTAGTCTTAGCGAGAATTTAATATCTCTTCGCTTTGACCTTAATGTTAAGTAATTATCCTGGTTTGCAGATTTTATTATATACATAATATTAGGTTAATATATTTTGTATAAAGATTATGAATTTTTTTTAATTGTAATAATTATGTTTTATATCTAAAATATACCTGAAGGAATTTTTGTTCATACACCTATATTATATTTAAGTGGAAATAGGGATGGGAGTTGTCGATCAGTCGATATCGATTTTTGTTTTAATTTGTATATATTGGAGCAGTGTGTAGTGTAAAATATAAAAGTTGCTACATTTTTAATTTTATTTATTTTCGTATATATCATTCAAATATCGTTTTATACAGGGTTAGGTTAGGGTTCAGAGAACAATCGGAACACTTTTTTCTTAGTTTTCCCAGACTATTATATGAAATATAGGTGACAAAGATGAATACTACATTTTGTCTAATATTCTAAAGTGGTTTACATTAATATTAACTTTCGCCATTTGAAAACTATTACTATTACTACAAATATCTATAATATGCTGTGTTGCCGAAGGTCGGTTCAGTCGATTCGCAAGCAAACGACCAACGGTTAACAAACTTGCGACCGTAAGACATTAAGGGACACCTCAGTTATTTATTTCACTCCCACTAACTGCGCAATTGAAGATAAACTATTAAATTAAGCACCAAGCTGAGCCGCAAATTGTAACTAACAATTTCTAGATATTGTTGTTTACGAAACATTTCATAGAGCAGCTGGAAATTATTTATTAAATAAATAATTAACATAAATTTATTATGAGAATATTATTTTATAATACTATTTATATGCCCTCACAGTGGTTACATAATATAGTGGTTATATAATATAGTGGTTATATAATATAGTGATTATATAATATTATTTATATGCCCTAACAATGGTTTAACTGAAAACTTACATATTCACTTGGTTATTTCTTTTACTTGATTTTACGAAATATTTTTTTACAGTTTCATGTTTCTTCTCGCATAACAGGGTACATGGAAAGAACTTAATAACAAGGCATTCCGTTCTCCACTTTTCCCCCAAATTTGCAATATTGCGCTTTTAGTGGTGAATATTTGTAATATGAGAGCGGAGAAAATATATAAAATAGTTGAAATTAATTCCTCCTAATGAGAATTGATTAGATGCTGTCCCACTGCCCTACTGCCTTCAATCTTTTTTATATAATATATTTGGCCGAAATGTCGTAAAAAAACTCCTTGTTGTTTTTAAGAGCAATGGGAATGTCTGTGTTATAAATATAAAAAAAACAGATTCACGTTTTATCCCTAATAGCAAGATAGTATAGAGAATATAGTGTCAAGACACTTCCATATATTTTTTATACTTAAATTGCATAGCAAAGTAAATTCAAGGGTCGAATCATTTGAATACCAATAAAACATTAATTAGATATTTTTAGTTTTAGTAGTTTTTTATTATCAAATTGACTCTTCTATTAAATTTAACTTCATATTCTATACAAACTTTACCCAGCCTGTGTTATATTCACCGCGTGTGGCAGTTCAGTCAATCAAGTGCCCGTTCACTATTTCAAAGCTTTCATGTCTGTTCGAGTTTCATGGAGATAAAAAAATATTACAATATTACAATTGTTATGAAATTGAAAGAAATTGAATTGTTATAATTTTTTTATCATTTTATTTTAAAAAATAAAAATCATAGGATCCAAACAACGGTAGAAAAACCTAAATTACCTTTTGTACAGTAACATAATTATAACCTACGTGCTGACTGACCCTTCGTTTTAATCTTAAGAAGAATGAACTTTATTCGTGCGTAACAGCTTGCAGTAACAATTATTTATGAGTCTTTAAAGATTTGGGGGCTGAAAAAACTTTTTCCATTCCAGAACTTTCCAAGAAGGTCTCTACAATTGAGAGTACATGTTACATGAATAATTATATGGTTAATCTAACAAAAACCTTATTTATATTTTACCTTAACATGTACTTATTTACTAATAAAAATAATATTTGTAGTTAAATTTATTTTGTCTTTGAGAATTTGTCGTTTTGTAGAGAAGCAACAAAAACAGAATAGAGAAATTGCTATTATATTATTTGCAGGCGCTTAAAAAAACAAAGGACTTCACATTCAAAGCTGGTATTATATATATATATATATATATATTTGTAAATACATATTTATTCTTTTTCATGTATTTTCGTTTATTTTAATTTTTTTATTTTATTTTAAATGTTTCCATTACATTTAAATAGAAAAGTTTAAAGAATCAGTTCATTAGTTTAGATTACATTTAAATGAATAACAAACTAGAAATTCTTCACTTTCATAATAAATATTATCACTGAGTATGTATTTGGTGCAAAAGCAAACACTAAAAGGATCTTCCTACCTTTATAAAGTAAAGTTAAGCTTCGATAACAGATTCAAATGTATGCAGGGCTACAGGATACTCACTCTTTGAGTTATGACCAACCGATTCCGGTGAGTGTATTTCCGGTGTGCTCGTGGTCACCAGTTAATCGCACAGTAATTCATAACTAATCAGCTAACCGACCATGTCATATGAATTTAGTATTAAGTGCCCTTAAGATAATATTAAGAGTTATGTGAATCGAGGGTTACACCCAAAAATAAGAATCAATAGATGCAAGATTAGTGCTATAAAAATTTGATAAGTAATAATTTTACATAATAGCTTAATGTTCTTTTTTATCTAAAAAATAATATTTGAATTTTTATAAAATTTATATGTGAACACTTCCAATGTACTTATAATCAACCAAAGAAACAGTTATTTTGAAATCGATTCATAATTTTCGAAATGACATCTTAACAAACATACAAAGAAAATATAGTCGTATTATTGAATGTCTTCCTGTTTGAATTCCCTGAAAAAAGTAGATTGACATCAGTGATGTACACTAACGGCAAAGTAATGGGAACCTGATACCCTCTTTCCTTTTTCTTTTAAAATACTAAGAAAAATCTTCGGCCCCATCTGTGAGGATGGTTCATGGCGGATACGATATAACCATGAACTTTACGACCTGTACAGGGACCCTAACATGATACAAGTCATCAAAATCAGTAGACTGTCCTGGCTTGGTCACATACATCGTTTGGATAACAACAGGGTCCCTAAACGTCTGCTTGAGTCAAACCCAGACGGTAAACGCAAGGTTGGAAGATCTAAGCTTAGGTGGCTTGATGGAGTAACCAAAGACCTCAAGACCTTAGGCTTCAAAAACTGGAAGAGAGCGGCCTTGAATAGAGACGAATGGAATAAAGCGTTGAAGGAGGCTAGGGCCCACCGAGGGCTGAACGGCCACTGATGATGATGATGATGATACCCTCTTTCCGCCTATCTTGAAATTATGCTGGTCTTCAATATTATAGGTAGGAATAATGATAGACGCATCCTACCAGGTATGTGAGTTCTTATGAGCAAGTACCTACGATAACTACGCCCATAATTGACATTTACATAACATATAGATCCCAACAAATAATTAATAGAAATGGAAAATATATTGAAAAAACTGTTGGATCAAAACCACATTTCGAAGAATTGTAAATTATAATATATTTGGAAATAATTTTTTCTTGGTAAAAATTGACTGTAACGCTTATATTTTTTTATCAATTTCTAAACATTTAATAAAACGCCACTACATCATTGATAAAATGCGAAAAAGTTCATAATATAATTTCTATTCTAGAACTTGTATAACTTCCGCTCGTTCAATTTACATTCCAATGCCTTTTATCTGAAGGTCTGGTCTCTTATTATAATGTAAAAATCCATTTCTTTATTCACACGTAGCGAATATTTAAGCGTTCATTAATGTTTGACTTTCTTTCAGCTATCAAGGTACGCTTGGAACAAAACTCATAAATATGTAAGTGATGGTAACTTCGAATGCGGTCCATGCAAAAATCCACCTCGCCCCGCTTCGGAAAAGATCAACTCGGTTACATAACGGTTTTAATATAGCGTTTCTAGTTACTACATACTATGTTCATACATAATAAGTAGGTATTTGTATGAACATAGTATGGTTTTATTGGTGGTAGGAGGTTCGTCCTCCGTCTGGCTCGCGACCACTATCATGTCAAAGACGAACCGCCAAATATCTTATGATGTGTTCCGGTTCGATGGCATGTAAGCCAGGTTTTCCCATTCCCACCCATCCTTTCCCCAAAATGTGGTGGTTCCGAGAACGGAATACTACATTGTCCTCCTCTTCCATCTGTATCCTCTAGGTTGGCAACGCATCTACAACATCTCTGGTGTTGTAGATGTTCATGGGCGAAGGTAACCACTTACCATCAGGTGGTCCTTCTGCTCGTTTGCCATCCGTTATCCATAAAAAAAAAGTATAATATGTAAGTAATTCATTGTGGTGGGCGTTCAGTAGTAGCAGAAAATTTAATTGTCAAACGTATTCTTGTATCGGCAACGCTTTCATATTGCCAGAGTAAGGTCTTACTGTAAAAACAAAATAATATTCAAACAATTTCCGCAGTCTAAAGTTTATTAAAATAGCATTAAATTGTTTATGAACCTCTTATGAATGCTGCTATTTACAGACAATGAACTCAATTTCTAAGAAAGCATTTATAAAATATTCTCACTGCATAAAAAGGACGAGCATTTTGATATTAAATTTCATTGTAGGTAGTTACGCGAAAAATTGCAATACGAAACAAAACATCCCGGAATTTAATTTATGCGTCGCTCCCAACTGCTTTCCCTCAGTATAACTTGTTTTTAAAAATCTACATCGTTTCCTCTCTGTAATTTTCATTCATTCGTGCAAGCATTACAAGCTTTAGAGTTTTTAGGCAAATAAAAAAATCACCTCTTTCAAAGTGACCGCGTCCGGCGTCCTTATGACTCGGGTCGTCCATAATATCGTCATATTTCTTTAACTTTGTGAGATTGGAATAAACCGAAGGGAAAGCATCAGAATGCTGAGGGTCACATGCTTGCCATAAATAATAGACAATCTGCGAGTGTGTCGCCGCTTCGCCTGCGCCGCGTCTGGGCGTGCGTGTCCGGGATATAAGTTGGAATAAGACGATTTGACACGTTCCATTTAACAATTTTGCTGGCAAAATGAAAGCCTGCATTGCCTTGCCTTAGTTTCTATTCTCCCTTATGTAAATGCCTGCATTTTTGCTCTGAAAAGAAACAATAATGTATTGTGCCCTACTTTTCCATTCTGTAATATTGTGTTACCAATTTGCTTCGTTTATTTTGAATAAGTATTTCATCAGTTCATACTAAGAGCTAAATTTTTATTTCTCAACAAGAAAAAAAAATGAGCCCACGTGCAGAGTTTTATTTCAGCAAATAAATGGAATATTATATTTTTTAATAAAAATGAAAAGATAAGTAAAACTTTGTGACAAATACCTATTCCACTTGTTTCTTTCTTGATTTATCTTTGTCTATCAGCATTTGCTCTTACCAAACACCAAGCTTCATTCAGGTCGTTAACCCTAATGTACTATAATATAACAGTTGGCGTTCGTAACTTTGAATGATTATTCAATTTATTCCTTTAAAGTCAATATATCGGTGGTTATCGTAAATAATGCGTCGCTAGTCATTGTGACGCAGACCGCCTCTTTCCTGTTTGCGGCAAATGAGACGGCCCTGTGATGCGCCCTTCGTCTATCACCTCTTGCAGTGATTCCATGCTTTCAAAATTTATCTTCGAAGAGTTTAAATTCAAACATTACAACTTTGTAATAATATTATACAAATAACTTACTAGTTATTTAAATATCAAAATGAATACAAATATTTAAAAATTATTTATTAATCTAAAAATTTTAGGCGCTATTTAGTGTAAACAGATCATTTATAATTTTTATTACTTTTTCTTTTTATACTTATTTAGGCATTTAAGAATTAAAAGAAGATAGAAATATATAGGTGTGGCAAAACGCTAGTACTTAAAATGAATATTCTCAATTTTTTTTAACTTCACGCTGTATCCCGCATATAGCAGGATAGACAGAGGGAACCTGATAACCTAGTGTTAAGACACTCCGTTCTCTTACAACAATTCTGTTCCCCACTTTCCGCCGAATTGAGGCATTGCGTGCTGAGTGGCGGAACCAAACGCAGGAAATGTAAAATTCCATTTCCTGGAGTGGGAATCGAACCGACAACCTTTCGCGTTTACAGTCGCACACCTGTGCCACTGCGCCACGACTGGCGTTCTTAGTAAAAAATGTATTTAATTTACATTTTATAAACATCGCAGTAATGTTTAAACTTGTACTACACACTTTATATTATGGTGTTTTATGCCATTATTCCGATTCTACCTTTTAAGATAATTACAATAATGTTCCGGATGCTTCACGGTACGCACAATTTAAGCATCTCCTTTTATATTTTCTCCTATTCTTACTTAAAATTGTGTTGGTAAAATCGACACCATTATTACAGGAAAAATAAAACAAATGGGATATCCCTTTTAAAGTACAATATTTTTTTCTGAGTTATTACGGATACAATATCTTTTTATTGTAGATTAATTATTTATATTTAAATATTGAAGAATACAAATTAATTAACTATACCCTAGTAATATATAAAAAGAAGTATTTATTGTAATATATTTTTAAAATCGGGAAATCCGAAACGACTACAGCCGAACAACGGGGTAGGGGGGGAACAGGTGATGCTTTGCAGAGAGGGGCTTCAATGCCTATTGAATGCTCTGCCGGCTCATCTGGAAAGACCATGCAAGAAATTAAAGATGATAGACGAAGAAAATGGTCGAAAGAGGAAGAGAGAGTTAATATATTGTTTTTATAAATCTAAAAGTCAGGGACCCGGATACACGCAGAAGGAGAGGGAGAGACAGAGATAGAGGGAATCTATATATCCTTTTTCCTGAAGGCTTTAGGACGGGATATATAGATACGAGTATACCGACGTAAAGTCGAGTTTCGGCAAACCGAAAACGAAAAAAAAATAGTACTATTATTATAAGAAAGAAAGGGTAATAAGTTGGAAATAGAAATTAATTCATATCGGGATTTTGTAAAAAAATTCAATAATACCTACTTCTTTTGGATTTGCATATACATACTATAACCCAAAAGACTAAAAAAGAAAAAAAAGATTAAAAAAGGACTAAAAGATTTTTATCGTGCATAATTGAGATTTTAGCATTTTTTAACGTGTCATATCGAATGCCTTTGCAGCTATCTTTCGTCGTAGATTCATGTGGCTTTTCTACTAAATTGTGGAACAACCATTTTTTCGTCTTTTTATCAGCTTTCACCTTTCCCATTTTACGGAGTGAGCAGATTGGACATGGTGTTAAATCTCTTTGTGACGGAACCCAATGTCACGCGTAGTTTATTAAGACCAGGGAAACTGCTATTTGATTTGAAATAAAATTTAAATAAATAATTATTACTCAGCATGCAAAGCTCAATTCGGTGGAAAGTGGAGAAATATTAAAAGAGAACGGAGTTTTTTAACACTAGTTTCTCTGGTTCCCTCTGCCTACCCTGCAATGTGCGGGATATAGCGTGAAGCTAAAAAATATATATTATTACTCGGCTTGTGTATATCATACACGAATTTCGATTACAGCCTGTTTTAAAATAAATATCAAATATTTTTAGATTGATTCAAAACAATAAAATTGTAACGCTGAAAATAAACTATTATATATAAGAAAATTAAAACTGAAAATATAATAAACCGACTAGTCTAGATTTAATTTATAACTGTGAAATTTTACCATTGTTAATCGACCAATGTAAAACAATAAATAGTTGCCACAAATGTTCTGCAATGTTCTACATAATATATCGTATTAACGGGATTTAAATGCGATTTATCCGGCAAATGACCTACTCACACAGCGCATCGATGTACTGTATTGACTACACTAGGTTTGTAAAATTATAGTAAATGTATGTATATTTCAAGATATATGGAATTGAGGAAAAATTTTTTTTTTTTTTTTTAATATTATTAAGACACTAAAAGTAACACCTATCGTGGCGCAGAGGCACAAGCGTGCGACTGACGCGACAGGTTGTGGGTTCGATTCCCACTCCAGGAAATGTAAAATTTAGTATTTTCATTTCTTGGGTTTGGTAACACGGCAAAGCGCGGCGTTGAGTTCTGCCACTCAGCACGCAATGCCTCCATTCGGCGGAAAGTGGGGAACGGAAATGTTGAAAGAGAATGGAGTGTCTTTACACTGGATTCTCTGGTTCCCTCTGCCTACCCCGCATTAATCGGGATACAGCGTGAAGTTAAAAAAAAAATAACACTTACTCTGAAAACTGCTATTATATTTTTTTTCTTGCATGTCATTGAGAATATTGGGAGTCACTTTGACCTCCGTTTTCTGCACTTTAAATATTTTTATTTTAGACTTTAATGGTCCTAATAAGATTAGGTCATAAAAGTCATAAGATCACGTAACTTGACTTAAGCTATAAATATGCTTTATATGGTTACAGAAACATTACCATACATGTAGAAATAATTCTAGAAGTCGTACTAGCTAGAAAAACTGCACCAAGACATATAGAAATAGAAAAAGTAAAAATGTAAACGTATGCACGATCCTTTTTATGTCATAGTTGACCATATTTGTTTTTATTTATAAAAAATATGACGTAACAAAAATATCAAGTATTATCACTCCGCCATAGATTGTTGTATAGGGTAACTAGATTTTGTTTAGGTTACGTTTTACGTACACAAGAACGCTTTTCAAAAATATTGTAATAGAACAAAACACATATTCCAAGCATAAATGTGTATGAGAAGCAACAACACGCACAAAAGTTAGAAACGATAATACACGATGTGTGCACAAAATTAGCATAATGCTGAATAACACCGCCGCAGCGTGGGAACACGCACGTGGATAAATACCGAGACAAACGTTCGCTTCTATTCTCAAAGTAATATTCTGATATTATAAAAATACTCGTGAACTCTAAAAACACAAGTAATATACATATATTACACTTTGTGATGGTGGTGCACCCACTTTCTTTAAGAGTAAGACAAAGGACAAGTGTTCCATATTGTATGTTCTGTTCTGTATCTATCTATTTCTCATTGTCTCTTTAAATAAATATTTCTCGATTTAAATAAACGACGATATAAAAGGAATACTTGGTGAAATAATTCAAAATTTTTGTCAACATGCATTTCTTAATTTTTTTAGCAGGGCTTGCCGTGCGAGAAATGCCATGTAGAATGGTTTCTATGCTTTCCGTCCGGAATCGAGAGAATGCTTGTTGAGTCGCGGAACTCGTCGCCGCGCTTAGTCTTACAATAGCGGAGAAAAAAATAATTTAAACTTAATCATTTCTCTAAGTGAGATCAAAACCACACACGATATAGTCTGGCACTGTCCAATTGCGCCACGATGGCCTCAAATCAAAAATAATAAAAAATACATTTATAAAATATATACATACATTCCATACACACAGGCACAGACACAGGTCCAACACGTAGAGGCCTTTGAGACAATAATATTTTTTAATCTGAGTTTGGATGGACTATGTTAAATATAAGCATAATAATATTCATAATTATAACATCAGATACCAATCTAAATCAGTCAGGTACTTTTTATCGCTGTACATACATGTTTTGTTGTACCTATTACCATACGCCCCTTCAGATCGAATCCCGCAACGATCGAGCGTAAGACAGTTCCAATTAGACTCGCATATACTGCGTCACGTCACCTGTTATAATTGTACCAGTGGAGTTCAGAAGTTGTGTTCGCTTACTCTTCCTTATTTACTCAATGGATTTTAATATTTAGTTTTTTAAATTTATAAGTTTTTGCAAATTCTATGTCAAAATTCATAATCGTAGTTTATTTGACATTACTGCATCTCGTCATGCCTTCGATGCTAGCAATATCAGCTTACAACCTACTGGAGATACACAATTATTGTTCATTATACCATACAAAAATACCCAATAAATGCAAATTTTTCTATTAAAAGTCACTATATTATAGCAAATATGTTAAAATATTTTTATAACTAAATGTTAAAAGGCGCATATTTTTAAAACATCACACATTTTATTTTCCGCTAAATATGAATGAAGCAGCTGTTTGAGTTGCTACTTGTTCGTAACTGGGTTAAAATCGTGCCCAAACGTGAGGACTGTCCAACAATTTGAATAAATAGCCGCTAGTTTTCAGTTTTGCTGAATACCTGGAATAAAAGCTGTTGACCCCATACACTCTGTACAAATATTGTTTGAAAAACCATTTGTTGATTAGTTCATTGACATTTATTCGTAAAATACGAGATGTAGTATATTTTTTTATCAAACAATTGTGTAAATATTTGACGTTATAGCGTAGATTCTAACTGCATGAAATAGTTATAGATTCATATTCCATTTAGGGCAAACATTCGTAATAAATCTTTTAGGTTCATCATCAATAATTCCGTGTAATCCATTAGATCTAATTCCGTCAGGATTAGACTAAGTGCGACGTTGGGCTATGTCGTCACAGAACACAGTTGTAAACTAAGGAAGATGGAGTGATATTTCTCTACATTATCTCTACCTATAAGTGTATCTCAATAGAATAGCACAAATGTTACAGTGTCTAAATGTTATGGTATTGTTGTGGATTCGATCTTCACTCAAATATCTTTACCCGGTGTGATGAGACAAAGCACGGCGTTGGGTTGGGTTAGGTTTTTCCATCCAATATTTTACAAATAAGCAAATATTACAAAAAAAATCCTAGAATTTCACTACCATGGTCAATATGGAAGATGCGTAAAGATAAAGAAAATAGAAATATTCTTACCTGAGTGTGTCTTTTTCAGAAATTAAGTCAAACTTGTTGAGCTCTGTAATGAGCGGACAAAAGCATCCGATTTTGCACGGTAATGTTTTAATTACTTCCTTCTTATTGTCTTATAACTTTGGGGCATATTGTGCCGCCTCGGCCTAATTAAGAAGACTTTTAATTATGCTCTTTCATGCATACGTTGGAAAAGATTTTACTTCCTAAGTTAGAATTAGATTTGACCAATTTTAAAATATTGCAGTAATTTAACATTATAATAGATAATTTGCTTTTTTTTTTATACCACGACGGTGGCAACAAGGCACACGGCCCACCTGATGGTAAGTGGTTACCGTGGCCTATGGACGCTTGCAACACCAGGGGCATCACTTACGCGTTGCCGACCCTTCAAAAACCTAAGATAATTTGCTTTCGTTCATCCATTCCTAAATATAGTGTAGATAGATAGAATTTGGTGACAAGTATAGCTTTATGTTCAAAGAAATATTTTTATTAGTTGATAGCAAGTTGAGTATTGGGTTCATCTTTTTTAAGTAAGATTGAGAATGGGCCTTTTGTAAGTAAAGAAAAACACAGATATTTGTCTCTCAGTTGTTGTGATGTGACAGGCTAATGTATAATAAAATTTTCTTATAAGTAAGAACACGATGAGTATAAATTTTATTTGATTTATTACAAGCTCACGCTTTATCACGTTGTAACCTCATTAATAAATTATGTTTCCCAGTTAACACGTACGATTCAAAGGGAATGGCAAATGGCGTTATATGCCCAGTTTTTAATATAATATTCATAAGAGAAAGTAAGCTTTGCTTGTAGTTAGGACCTTGCGTTACCTCTTCTCGTTAGTGAAATGAAACAACCGTCTAATGCCATGTATGTGAGGATTGTCCATGGAACGTGTCCTAGTTTTTGGTCATTTTTTAATATTTTCCGTTATCTTAAAGCAAACAACAAATATTTATTTTTCCTCTTTATATAATGCGTTTCATCTTAAATGAAGTTAATAAGTTAAATTAAATTATACCAGTAATAAAACACATGTTAATTTTGAGTTTCTAAAGCAAACAAAACTCAAAAAAAAATAGATTATAATTATTTACTTCCATAAATACCTGTCACGAGTTTAGTACTACTGCTTTGAAAAATCTACATATTGGTTAATGTCGAAACGTTCGAATTACAAGAAAATATAGGTCGTATTTACATAAGTGCCGGGACGGTAGAAAGTAAAGCCACAAGCCGCTGAGGCATTTTTGTACAGTATTCAGCTGTGGTTGTTGGGACCCATTACGTTATTTGAATTTGAATGTACGACTCCTTTATGTGTATTTAATGTAAAGGAAATGACGAAAATATTTTAATTCCAACTTGACTACATTATAACACAGTGTATACGTATCTGAATTTACGTCGATAGCTCGTTCTAAGCTCATCTATGTGGTTAAAATGCAAACATTTTCCTAAACTAGTTAAGTTAGCTATTTTTAACCTAAGTTAAAAATTTTAAAAATAAGTAAAAAAATTCATAAGTAAATATATAGAAAATCTAATAAGGTGTGACTATGGAGGCGAAACTAAAAAAGAATGAGAAATTTGTTGTACGTTTATTATTAGTACTGTTATCCTATAAACCCACCTTCAATATCGCAAGAAAGATC
This sequence comes from Philaethria dido, assembly GCA_033558755.1. Lineage (NCBI taxonomy): Eukaryota > Metazoa > Arthropoda > Insecta > Lepidoptera > Nymphalidae > Philaethria > Philaethria dido. The sequence goes on from JAKGSA010000903.1 coordinate 167,828, forward strand.
TGGCGATATTGAAGGTGGGTTTATGGGTTATAGATAGATAAGAATCTATCTATATTATTTGATCACCAGAAATTGTGACTACGAGCCGTGTCAATAGATTACTATTTTTTTTTTCTTTTTTTTTTTATGTATAACGGATGGCAAACGAGCAGAAGGACCACCTGATGGTAAGTGGTACCTTCGCCCATGAACATCTACACCACCATAGATGTTGTAGATGCGTTGCCAACCTAGAGGATAGAGACGGAAGGGGAGGATAATGTAGTAGTCCGCTATCGGAACCACCACATTTTTGGGAAAGAATGGGTGGGAAAGGGGAAAACCTGGCTTACATGCCATCGAACCGGAACACATCACAAGATATTTGGCGGTTCGTCTTTGACATGATAGTGGTCGCGAGCCAGACGGAGGACGAACCTCCTACCACCTAACAACAACTTAAAAATAACTTACTAGAATATGTAGTTATGTAAAATATATATTTTGTTCATAAATAAGAATAACCAATTCTTATGTTTGTAAACTCTGAAACAGCTTAACATAAAAACAATTAATATTAAATAAACAAGCAATATTTAATACAATTATTCCAATAAAGTTAAAAAAAATTAGTATTTTCATTTCTTGGGTTTGGTAACAAGGCAAAAGCGCGGCGTTGAGTTCCGTCACTCAACACGCAATGCCTTAATTCGGCGGAAAGTGGGGAACGGAATTGTTGAAAGAGAATGGAGTGTCTTAACACTAGGTTCTTTGGTTCCCTCTGCCTACCCTGCTATATGCGGGTTACAGCGTGAAGTTAAAAAAAAAAAAAAGATAAAAAAAATAATAATCACACACAATTTAAAAGTAACGTTTCTATACGACAAATACTTATACTAGTTCGCAATAAATTACTACACAAATGCTGAAAATAGAAAAAGACTCGTTTCATATTTTATTTCTCGTTAGTAGCTAAAGACACCCTATTTTTATTTTACCTCGTGCTTTACCCATGACATAAGGACTCTGAATCATAAGTGTAAAAATAAAGAAATTGGAGGTAATTTCTTAAATTACATGTATGAAGACTATTATTGCGTGTATTTTCTGCAAGCAGCTCCTTAATGAAACAATAACGTATTGAATTATAGGTTGATGAACTCGGTAAGTGGAATTGATTTCTTTGCTACCTCGTTACCTGGTTTATAGGCTAAGAAAAAGTATTATTATATACTACTTTTATGACAACTGAATATTAATGTTACTGCGATATATAGATCGTAGATATGATCGACACTGCCTAATAATACAAATTCCTAGTAAAAATATCCAAAAATTGAAATTCATTAAGTCCTGTAGTATTAGAAGCAATTAATATAAATAATAATTTATTATACAATTAGTCAGGAAATATATAGGCTATAAAGCATCAGTTTCTTAGCATCGTCTCTATAATTACGTCTTTGTGCTGCAAGAATGTTCTTTTGTTTGGAGGCAAGCTAGAATAATAACAAAAGATGGCAGACAAGGGAGCCCAAACAATAATGTCTGCTATGAAACTGAGATTCAAATGGGGGACTTTTCACTTGTGTAATTTAAAATTGATGTAATATGTACATATATGTATGGACTATTTACATGGCATAAATAAAAGTAATTTCTGGAAGATTTACTTTAAAATTAGTAATCACAAATTTATGATCATTTCAAAGCTTATCAACAAATACCTTATTAATTTTATTACGACCTATTTATTATTCAGAAAATATTCGTTTTTTTTTTAAGTAAAACTTTATTTGAATCTCTTTGCGTTGCACGAACTTTGCTTGTTGCGATGTGATTGAGCACTTCCATTTCTCAAACACCCAAATATTCAAACTTTTACATAGAACATTTCAAACTTTGTAAGATTTATTCTTTACAAAAATGATTTTTATCCATTTATATTAATATTTACGCAAAAGGAGCTTAACATAAGAGAAAAGATAAGTAGACGTTTCCATTAAGAATTATCCCATATTTATTTTTGAACCATTTGCGAGACAGCTTCATTTGCCGATCATATTAGATTAGTAATAGATGTTCTGAACTATACCCGTTCTAACCTTTTTCTAGCATAGCGGGGTAGTTAAAAAGTAACTCTTCATACTCTTCTTTAGGGAGATATTGCATATTGAGGGATAGAAATTTATGTCACGCATTGTCTCACCAGAGCGGAACAAGAAAATAATTTAAATATAATCATTCCTTCGAGCAAGGATCGAACATACAACCAAGCGACACAGGCAGACACTGACCCACTGCACCACAGTGGCCTATTAAGATACACTTTATTAAGATCTACCCATGAATTCTTACGTTAAAAAATACATGGTTTCCATTACAAATCATATTACAACATTTTATCATCTTCATATAATTTTACATTTACTCTTTATAAACATACGCTCTATGATATAGCCTCTTCATTAATATTAAAGTAATAACAAATATGGAAATTATCATCCCAAAAGGTTGTCTTTAGATAGTTTTTCATCTGCCAGACTTAATGCTCGATTAACACACCATAACGGTCAAGCGAAAACGCGAGAACGCCATGTTGCCGGGAGATGGCGGAAATATATCACCCGGAAGTCAGCCAGCCATTATTCAGAAGAGGAACTTTCCGTTGTCTGCTTCATAAAGCGTTCTTATTTTGGTTATAGTGTTAATGATTATGATTGAATCAATTAATTCATGATTAGCTAATTTGTAATAGTCCTTGAAGTGCTGAATTTTCTTATATTGTTGTTACATTTAATGGAACCTATCGCAATCGCAATATAATGATACGTAGAGCTTAAGAAATTAAATGTAAATTTCAGTGCTTAAAATTGTTTTCTTTATAAGAAAAATCCTGAGATGGACTACTTAGAGAGATATACATACGTAAAATATATAATTTTACATATGTATATGTATTGTTTTTAAAATTCATATACAAATAGGTAAGCTTACTCAAATGCATAATGTCGGGTTTCAACCCTACAATATATTTTAGTAGACAATCATGAGCAATTCTAGCCAATGTCAATATGTTCCTCCTTTGTATTTAACGTACTTAATATTCCTTTAAATGTACAAATAATCTCCTTGTTATATACTCGCTACCCACATAATATACCTGATAGCGATCCCAAATAGCTTGGGCAGTTAGTAATTAATCAAGATTTTCAGGTGACACGATGGATAGAATACCATCATGAGTCGGCTTGATGGCACTGATAAATGTAAGTCGTTACTGTATCTTAAACCCTTGGTAATGTGCTTACACATTACCAACGCTTACTTTCGTTGATGGAACATTTTATTAAATTTTGGTTACTATTGTTCAACTATAAATATAAAGAATATAACATAATAACTTATATTATATTAATATTGCAATATTATTCAATATTGCGGGAAAGCGCTGGATGCAGGAGGCATCCAGTCGTGCTACATGGCGATCTATGGGGGAGGCCTATGTCCGGCAGTGGACGTCTTCCGGCTGACGACGACGACGAACATAATAACTAAATAGTTGAAGTTACATAATAAATTGAAAGACCCGTTAACAGTTAAAATAAGCGTAGCCTTAGCAACGCGTAGGTATGTCTCGAAAAATAAATTGAATATTGGGCTTAATTACTCTTATACATATACATATATACTTATACATATGTATACAAGATTTAATCGCTCTAGAAATTTTAAAGTTGAAATCACCCCATTCATTTCTTTTTGGTGTATGGTACAATTTTAATTTATTTAACTTCACGCTGTATCCCGCATATAGCAGGGTAGGCAGAAGGAACCTACGAACCTAGTGTTAAGACACTCCATTCACTTACAACAATTCCGCTCCCCATCATTTTAATTTATAAGCGAAAGTCAAAATACTTTTTTCACGATAAACAATATAAATATGAAGTAAAAATTTATTTACTAGCTATCAGTGACGATGGGTGAAAATTTGAGTTAGGCAAGCCGACAAGTTTAGAGAAGCTGGTATATATTTAGGGAAGTCGGTACACATATTTAGGCAAGCCGGTAATTTTTAGCGAAGCTGGTATATTTAGGGAAGCCGGTATAGGATGTAAAGGTACTTAGCAATTTTACTATCGATTTTTGATGGTGACCTTTTTTAGGTCCAGTTTCTTTTTTTAAATCTTTCACCTATCTTGTCATTTTTTTTTCGCAAACTTAATTACATTTTTCATATTTTATAGGTTCACATTTTAAAAATGAAGGTAAGCCGGTAGAAACCGTACTGTATGAACGCCTTCCCACTGCTATGTGTTAATCCGAATTTTCTATAATGCAGTTCGAAAACATACAACTATATATTAAATACATAAACATCTTCATTAAAAAATACATCACAAATTTATTTCTTGCAATTTACTAAAAAAAATCATATATTATTATATTTCTAAATTACCATATCAAAATTAGACATCAAAAATATCGCCACTAGTGTGACAAAACCAAAACGTCAATAAAAACCAAGTGTTCCCTGAGGAAGGTCTACCTAATGACGTGTTCTCCTCTCGGCACGTGTCAGTCGCGTGGCGCAATACCCAAATACTTCGTATATTTATGTAGGTACGAGTACATACATGAAGGGCAAACTATACGTTTTAAGAGCAGTTCTAATTGGTATCTCACTATAATATCTTGAGCAGAAAAATTCAAGTATGTGCTACAAACGCTACTTGTATGATGATGATGTTTTAAAATAATTCATGTAAATATTCATACTGCTAGTAAAATATTCATCGTATGGGATAATTACAATTTTTTAGACACTCCAATTTTACGCTGCCTTAAATTTGACAGTAAAATAACTTGCGGCGTATAGTTACAGCTATAGAACTCTATAGAAAATGCTAAGAAATGTTTCCTTTTTATAATAATAGTTTCTCATCTTGTTTATAAAAGACTTTCTTATCAGGGCGGCGAAAATGTTAATAATTATTGTAATTATTATACTACAGTCCCACTTCACCACAACGGGCTGTGTAAAACGTCACTTTTAAAATATTTATCTAATTTCAAGAGGAATTCCAAAAGAAAAGTAGAAAAGAAATTCACGATATTTTTATTTTGTTTACATGTGAAGGCCAGCCGTGGAGCAGAGGCACAAGCGTATGACTGCCAATGTGACAGATTGTGGGTTCGATTCCCACTCAAGACAATGACAATATTAAATAATATTTAGTATTTTCATTTTCACGCCCTGGAAATACGACAAAGCGCGGCGTTGAGTTCCGCCACTCACCACGCAATGCCTCGATTCGGCGGAAAGTGGGGAACCGATATGCTAAAAGGGGTGTGAACAAGCAAACAGAACAGCGTGAACAATAAACAGGTTGACATGTACTAAAATTAGAAAAATCCTTATTTTTATATCAATCCAAAAAGTCTACAATTGACACGAGTAGGATACGATAGAAATAATGTGTGTGCATATTGTTTGTAAAATATTAAATTTGTCGGCTATCGTAACGTATATAGGCATATAGCATATATATATATATATATATATATATATATATATATATATATATATATATATATATATATATAAAATAAAAATAAAAATAAAAATAAGCCTTTAGTATTGCTGTAAAAGCAACATTATGGTTTTACTTCTATTTATTTTACTGATTGTACTATCCTATAACTACTTTGTTTTCCTTAATTAATAATATAGAAGACGATCGGCTTTCTTTCTTCTTCTTCTCTTCTCTTTCTCTCTTCTCTTCTCTTCTCTCTTCTTCTCTTCTTCTCTTCTCTCTCTCTTTCTTTGTCTACAGCTTGTCTTTCGACATAGGCCTCCTCTAAACTCTTCCATTTCTCTCTATCTCTTGCTGTCCTCATCCATTCTTTACCAGCCACTTTTTTAAGATCATCTTCCCAACGTTTTATTTGTCGCCCTTTATTTCTTTTACAAATTCTGGGGTACCACTCTGTGATTGTTTTGGTCCATTTCTCAGTTGTTTCTCTTAACATATGCCCTGTCCATTTCCATTTTAAAGTTTTGCATGTTGTTTTTGCGTCTCTAAATTTCGTTATGTTTTTTATTTCTTTCAGCCTTACTTTATCTTTCCTCTTAACGCCAATCACGCTTCTTTCTATACTATTTTGACATACGTTTATTTTATTTAATAGTTTTTCTGATGTTACCCATGTTTGGCAACCATATGTTAGGCATGGTAGAATGCACATGTTATATATTTTCCTTTTATCTTTTATTGCCATATCCTTATTTTTCATAACTTCACTTAGTGACCAATACCTTTTCCACGTGTTGGCTATCCTTCTGTCAATTTCTTTTTGCATGGTATCTTTCGCAGCTATAAGCTGTCCCAAATATATGTATTCTTTAACATAATCTATTTTCTCATTATTAACTGTGATATTGTATGTCTGCAAACTGTTAGTTAATATTTTGGTTTTTGTTGTGTTCATTGTGAGCCCTGCTTTCATGCTTTCATCTGATAGTTGTTGTAACATTTTTTCCAGGTTTTTTGGACATTCCGAAAATAAGATTAGGTCATCTGCGAAGCGTAGGTGATTTAATTTTTCACCATTGATATTAAGTCCTACATCATCCCATTTTAAATTCCTAAATATGATTTCTAGAGCCGCTGAAAACAACTTGGGTGATATGGGATCTCCTTGCCGGACTCCTCGTTCTATACGGAACTCTTCTCCCATAGTTTCGAGCTTGACTTGGGCAGTGCAGTTGTTGTATATATTTCGAAGTATTCGTATGTACTTTCCCTGTATTCCTTGTATATGCAGAGCTTCCCAAATGTAGTCGTGTTCCAGGGAGTCGAAGGCTTTGTTATAATCAACGAATCCCAGATAATATATTTTGTTGTATTCGTTGTATTTCTGTATAACTTGTCTTAGAACATGTATGTGGTCTATTGTTGAAAATTTACTACGAAAACCCGCCTGTTCTTTGGGTTGGTTTTCATCGAGGGTAGTTGTGATCCGGGCGAGTATTATTTTTGAAAAAATTTTGTACACATTTGACATCAAACTTATAGGTCTATAATTCTCTATTTCCCCTTTGTCTCCTTTTTTATGTAATAGTACTATTGTAGATTTAGTCCAATCTTTAGGGATATTTTCAGTCTCTATTATTTTGTTAAATATATCGGTTAAAATAGGAGCTATTTTTGGTGTTATAGATTTTAATAGTTCGTTTGTAATCTGATCCGAACCTGGAGTCTTGTTATTTTTTTGGGTTACAATTGCTCTAATTGTTTCCTCTTTTAATAGTTTAGGGATTGGTTCTAAATTTGTAGTTATTATATTTCTTGTTACTTCTTTATGATTCTTACTTTGATAGAGATTTTTATAATATTCTGTAGCTACTTTTAATATTTCTGCTCTTTTGTTTGTGTAGATGTCATTTTTATTTTTTACCCTTAACATCCAATCTTTCTTGTTTTTTAATTCTTTTATTGCTTTTTTTATACCTCCAGTTCTTTCAATGTATTTGCTAAGTGTATTTTGTCTTTTACGCTTTTTATCTTTCCTAATACTTAGATTTATCTTTTTACTAAGTTCTGATATTTTAGCACGGTTTCTTTCCTTTTCTTTCTTTTGTAGTAATTCTTTCCTTTCTTGTAATAATATGTGTGTTGTGTCAGAGAGAATTCGTTTACTATCTGTATTTATCTTCTTTGTTTCCGTTTTTAATCGGTTTATTAATTTTATATATTGTTCTTGGATTGGTAGTTGTTTCTTTGCGTTCTTTTCTGTTAGTTGTTGTAAGTTATTCATAAGTTGATGGGAATTAACGGTACATAAAAGGGCTGGATTATCTGTACGAAATGGTCTTTTGTTTTTTATTGGCATTCCTGTTATTTTAGCGCGAACCATTTTATGGTCTGAATTGAAATTTAGATTGTGTATTACTGACACATCTTTAATAGCTTTGGCGTTATTAGACATTATGAAATCGATTTCATTTTTATGTAGCCCATTTGGGGAAATCCATGTCCATCTCTTTGTATTCTTTTTCTTATAAAAACTGTTCAAGATCTTAAGTTTGTTTTCTAAAGCGAAGGTGACTAGTCTGTATCCATTTTTACTTCTTTTTCCCTGTCCATATTTCCCTACTGTGTGTTCTTCTCCAATATTCTTAGATATACCTATTTGTGCGTTAAAGTCGCCCATCACTATAATATTTTTGTTGCAATTTTGCATTGACGTTCTTAGGTCTTCGTAGAATTTTTCGATTTTGGCGACATCTTCTTTTTTGTCAGATTCCGTTGGAGAGTATGCTTGGATGATTGACCACTTTTCTTCTTTATTTAGAGGTAACGTTATGTTCAGTACTGTTATTCTTTCTGATATTCCTTTTATTTCCTCTACTCTAAGTGCTAAATTCTTTTTAACCAAAAATCCCACACCATGCTGTCCTTGTGTTTCACCTTTATAATATAAAATGTATTTACCATAGTCGCATATTCCTTCGCCATACCTTCTCATTTCGCTTATTCCTATTACGTCCCATTTTAAATTTGCTATGGCGAATTCCAATTCAAGTCGCTTCTCTGTGGTTCGTAGTGACCTAGCGTTAAAAGTAGCTATGTATATATGTGACGTAGGTTTGTTTAGTTTTAGAGGGTCGCGGTCTTTTTCCCCCGCGAGGACCAGTCGGCTTGGGGGAGGGTTGGTTTTTTCCGTTTTGCTGTTTTGTTTTTCTGTGTTTAGTTTATCTTTCCGGGTTCCGTTCTTTGGTTGCTATTGTTTCTTGTTAGACGTGCAAGCAGAAAGAGAGTTTGATCTGTTTCTCATTACATCAAACGCATTAGTCCTGTTGTACAACAATATTTTTAATTACATTGAGGTAATCTTGGCAGTAAACGTGATTGCTTGTAGGTTCGGCTACTCAGCATGCGGTGTCTCAAATTCAGGCTAAAAGTGTGAAGCTCCAAAACAATATATTTGTACTGGAGGAAGGTGATGTAAAAAGAATGAGGACCGAAGGGCATGTATGAAGAGGTTAATGAATGTGGACGAGGCGAAAGAAGTATGCAGGAACCATAGCGTTTGATGCCCCGTTCTCTCTGATTACTTATGTGCCCAATTCCATTTACATATATGCCCAATTTCATACTTCTTCCTCCTTCTATATAATTTTTATGAAAAAGTGTCCAAAGGTTCACTGTCTCGTTATTTAAACCAAATACTTGTACAAATCTGTGCTTTTTGATTAAAACATTTCGTTAACTAAAGGAATGTTTTAATCAAAGATAAACTTATCTTTCAGTGTCTAAGTGAACATAAAGATACAAAAAGATATTCACTTTCAAAATATTCATTCAGATTTCCATATACATGATAGCGCAGAGCAGGCAGTTCAAGTGCATACACGTCTAATAATCGACTTTTTTACAAATTGACCAGAGACATTCACCTACGTACCTATATGTAGGCACATATTATTTCAGTATTATGTCTTAATTAAAGGAAATGTATACATATTGTCATTATCGTTGTCATATAATAAAATTAGAAACGTATAAAAATGTAACGGGATTCGAACTTGCTCCTCACGGAATCCGTGCAAGTAATCCAGACAATTAAGACATATTTTTATGGTGCAGCTTATTGCAACTGCTGTTTGCTTGTTAAAATTTGTGCAAAATTATTTAAAATTATTTATTATTTTGAAATAATAAAGATTTTTTAGCTTCAGGCTATATCCTTCTCATAGCAGGCTAAGTAGAGGGAACCAGAGAACCTAGTGTTAAGGCACTCCGTTCTCTTAAGATTTCCGTTGCCCACTATACGCCAAAGATGACTACTGATTTTTTTTTTAAGGTATTAAGTGATATTTTAACTATTAACTTTATAATATAATAAATAAAACAATAGTGAAATATGATCTACAATGCATGTACTTTAGGAAATAAAATTTTAAATTTAACATTACAACGAGAAATGGGAAACTACAAATTCCATTTCACTTTATTCATTCAATACTGGTATTCAAACACACATAAAAAATAAAAATTCTCTAAAGACTATAAAAAGCATGTCTGACAAAAAAACAAAAAAAGTGGATGCATATTCCAACTTATTCAATATTTATACATAGGTATATTAATTTTACAGAACAGATAGCGACGTTCATATAAATTAATATAAAGTAAAATCATTTTATTTCGAAAAAAATACCCAGAACGGAACAAAAAGGTTTTTCGCATTCGGAATCACTTTATCCGTTATGGAACTGCGGCTTAAGCCCGCGGGCCGCGCCGGACTCGTACAACGTATATCGATAAGATTGCCACGTGCTTTTATTGTGCTGCCAGGGAAGACCCAACAAAAATGTAAATGGAACCTTTTCTAAATACAATGGCTATCTCTATGTGAAATTGTAGCGTTTTATAATTTTTTTATCCAATAGTATGCGAATTTTCTATTTCATTAGAAAACTCATGACAGAAAGTAAATATCATATAAGCAAATAATTATAAGAAATTATTTATTTAATATTGATATTTCTTAATTTTATTTTTCTTATTTTATTTTAATCTTAGATTATATCTATAGATAAATATATATAGATAAATCTTAGATTTTATTATTTTATTATTTATTATTTTATTATAGCCCTTTATTCGGATCTCAATCCTAAACAAATTTCTTAATCTATCTATAATCTAACATAAAATTCTTAATGTAGGTTAATCTATTATGTCTCTTTTCCTTATTTTCTGTAGATCCGTTTGCCAGTCGGTAAAGGCCTCTTCCAATCTCTTCCATTCTTTGATTTGTTTAAGCGCATATATCTCTATAAATCTTAGATTAAGTTTCAACAAATTATTTTGGCTATGACGGGTCGGATTAAAATGACGATCTTAAAAAATAACAAGCAGGCATGTAAATTTATTAAAATAAAATAGACTTAATCTACAAGTCTGTCTAAAATATTTAATAAGTAGGTAGTAGTAGGTTTATTATAAAAATTATTTCACTATTATATCTTGTCAGGCAAACACATCATATGGTGTGTAAATTCTTATTACGTAATGTATGTATTATAATTATTATAAAAGACATTGGCTTTCTACGCTTCAAGTTCATATAAACTTTAAGGACTCATACCAAATTTCATAGTAGTCAAACAAATGGACAATGAAAACAAGAAAAATGGATCCTTTAAAATTTCAAATTTTCGTTCGAATTTCCCTTTCACGTTTGATGAGTACTTCTAAGCAATTATATATTACAATATGAAGTAAAAGTAAAAGTTATAGATATCAAAAGATATCTACGAAACATGTGTCCCTAGTGAATTAAATAGATCATAATAAAAATTTAAAACTGGTCACTTAACTATCTAGTCTTTGCCTAACTTACATGAACCAGTGCATTTAATGCAATTAAATATTTATTTAATTAAAATATTATGATATGCAATTGATTACACTTACGTTACGTAAATTTACTATAAGCTTACCTACTATAAGCGGTTTCCTGTATTTCTAATAAAAAATTACAAAATCTTTTCATATAAAACTTTCTATTATTATCAATGTTTCATGCGAAAAAATCTTCAGAGGAAAGATAAAATAAATATCTCAGTAAACATTTATAAAGCAAGATACATTAATTAAATTGCAAGGTGATATTTTGAATTTTGATAGAATTG